>VZTT01020948.1:34111-67673 GCA_013400855.1 Buphagus erythrorhynchus
TGATTTTTTTTTAAGAGTTAGAACAATAAAGCTCTATACCCACGTAGGCACACACAAATTTGGTTATTGGTGCTACTCCACTACCTCCCCTCACAATTAAATAGTTGCTTTCTCATTTTCTCCATATAACTGCATAATAACCAAATTCATTTCATTTGCATGTCTGTGGCAAGAGTCTCAAGGAACTTCTGACTGGCAGCACAGGTCAATATACTGGAGACTGTAAAATCTCTCTCACAAAAAACCTTTTAAAAAAATCATATTTTCCACATTCAGCATCTGAGAGTGACAACTAGCAGAAAGATCTCTATTAGCACTTCCAATTTGGGTTTTCCTGTCACACTTTCTACCATTACATCTATTTTGTGACAGACTGCAGGTAACAACAGTTCTAGGGCACTGGTGTTCAACAGAAATATAACTGAGGACCTGCAGTTGATCTGCAAGAAAGCAGACACCTGCTTGAACATGTTCTGGTTTTCTTGGGGGCAGGGAAGGAATGCATTTGACAAAGCAGGCACCACACCTGTGTATCCATTTACGGATGGGTACAATGAAGCAGTGACACTAGCCTAATGACACTAGGGACATTGAAGGGCCACTTCCTTAAAGATAAATAAGAGCATGGCATCAGGAAGTAAGTTACATATCTAGGGCAAGGAAGTCTGACACTTTTCTATGCTGGTATTACAGAAGAGTAGTTACTACAGCTCTTAAAAGGACATCAGTGCTAAGAATCAGAATTGTTTTTGGAGTAAAGAAGTCTGAGTAAGCATAAAACTGCTTTCTTACCCCTGAGGAGTTTCTGCACCAAGGTTGGGTGGTGAGTTGGCTGGCAGGGGCAGGCCTGGGTGCCTTTGGTCTTTATTTGCAGGAGTACATCCCAGCAGTGCTTCACCCAGGACAGTTGGTACTGACTGCACATGTCCCTGACTGGGAGAAACCTGCAAGGGAGATTTTAACAGTTAGGAAAATTCAGGATAACAAATTATGGCTTTGTAGGGTTCAGCCTGAAAGGAAAAAAATATTAATACTCTTCCTACCATGTTTAATAAAGCCAATTAAAGAACTACTCAGTTCAGGAGGTGGAAAGACTTTAAAATCTCCTTTTAAACTATTAGGTTCCATGAAAGAGTGCTCATGTTAATTCATTTTCCCCCCAGTTAACAACAAACTTTTTGGGGGAAGTGTATTAAGCAAGTGGAAAGGAAGACAGAAATCTCTGCTCTTTGTAACTGCCAATGCAACAATGTCTCTAAAGTAATTGCAGTAATTGGCAGGCAGAAACAGATTTCTGAGCTCAGCTGAAAATCCCAGAGAAAATCAAAACTGAAGTCTGACAGCATTACCAAGATCTAGATGTGAACTTTCTTGTAGCAAGAAAATCTTTGCACCAGAATTCTAGAAAGTGCAAAGTAAAGAAATCCTATGTTGATTAAATCACCATCCTAAGAAATTTGTAATTCATTTAGGAATACAACAGGCCTACCAAATTAGCAAGTGTCTTTAGAACAGTAGCTTTTCTGTGGGGGTCCTTCCCCAGCTCCAACATCCATATTTTACTTCCACATCCTCTACTTACTGCTGCTAAGTTACATTATAAGCTTGTTAGCATCAGCTCCAAAATATTTCCTTTTTGCTTTGGTATTACACAGCTGTCAGGCACCAAGTCAAGCTCTCAGAAAAATGCTGCAGATAATTAACTCCACACAAGAAATTGGTACTATCACATACTTAAAAAAAATATGGCTTCAGCTAATCACTCCCACATACTCATATCCGTCAAAATCAGAGTAACAAATAGTTTCTGGTTTCCTTACTAGAAAACACACTCACTGTAACCACTTTGAAAAAATGGTTGCAGGGCATTTCTCAAAGAGTACAAAAGTGATAAATGATACAGCTCCTTGAAGGGAGGCAGACTGGAAAATGAGAAGTAAATAACTTCACTATTTTAAGGAAAAACTATGGTAAAACAAGTTATGAATTCAGATCATGGTAATTCTTCAGCAGGGCATTTGGAATGTGAAATACAGACCAGCTTTGTGTGTGTCAAGCAGGCTGCTCAATGGCTGAATTATGCAGAAAACTGAAGAAAGGCAAACTGAACACCAAAAGCTGCTAAAGGTACCCAAGCACGAGCTGTGGAAACACAAGACTGCAATCCTTTGCTACTCCATGCTGCCCTGCTGCATGCTCTTCCTCAGCAGTAAATACAGGCTAGGACACTCTTCTTGAGGCTCTTATCCTGTGCTTGTTACCTCATGCTGGTTCTTTGTGAGATTGTTAAAGATACCCATACCATTAGCCAGATCTGCACAGCTGACTCTACACAGGACTGACTGCACAGAAGCCACACAGCCCTCTCCCTCCCATTCCAGTGCTTCCAGAAGACTGGCTACTCCTGCCTAAAATGCAGGTTTGGGTCTGAAACACAGGGGAAAAATTACAGGGCCAGTTTGAAGTACTGTTCTTCAGCCAAGTCATGATTTTTCACTTGCATTTCTACACTTAAGTTACCCATATTGTCTTTTGACCTTGGAGAGTTTACTTATCTCTCAGTTATACCTGGCAGGTCACTCACAAAAGAAATAAAAGTGGACATGAGAGTACTAGAAAAGTCACATCCCCTTTCTGTACTGAAACAGCCTTCAACTGCTGCTTGTGCAGCTTGAGTCCTCAAAGCATCCAAGAGCAGCTGAAGACTTAGGGTTCAAGTACAAAACAGTTAAAGAAAGAACATGAAAAGCAAAGGTTATGAACTTCAGAACTCCTTTGTGTTTTCTTACACTGCAAGAATACACGACCAGGCAGACCAGCTCATAAGCAGGAGGAGGGGACAAAAAGAAGAGTTTAAAAAACCCAAACAAACAAAAATCGAACAAAGAAAAACCCCACCAAACCACCAACATTCAAGGCTTAGTAGCTTTTGCTCCAATTATCACAAGGAAAGATGTTCAACTCACACCCAGGCAAGTTTTAAAGAACTCAACACAACCTCCAAGGGATTATATTTATCATTCTACTTTCTAATCTAATCCTTATTTAAGATGTTTTGAGAAGTGACAATCATTATGTAACAGCCATATATAACAGAGCAAGACATTACCTCAGGAGAAGATTTTGTGTGTTTAGCATCAACACTTCCACTGTTCTCAGATGACTTCCTTTTCACACCCCCAATTCTTTTTGATTTATCTGGAAGGGAAGGTAACCAAGATTAGTCTATCACAAATAACCTACTTAGTGTTTGAAGGACAAAAAGTAATAGGTCTTACCACATTTTCCATTGTTGTCATAAATGATTTCAACATGAATTAATTCTGGATCAAGAGTTTTTAAAGCTGGAATCTTGAAAAAGACAGGAAACACAGAAGAAGCCATTTAGAGAGGTGAAACTCTATTTCAATATATTTATGTTAGATGTGGTGGTATGGACTAAGCCTAGACACTTAACCTCTAGGCTCTTTGAATACCAAGATGAATTTAACAACACACCATGTGACAGTGTCTCTGCATAAAAACACAAACTGGTGCTTGAGAGCACTGTCTGCACAGCACAGAGAGCAAAGAAACCAAGATCATGTTTGCTCCACTCTTAGAATAAAAATTGCAGGTCTCCCTCATTTTCCATAGAAGGACATTTGTTATTTAATAACCTACCAGCAGCATAAAGAAACACTTTGGGTTACACTGTTCTGCACTACACTGACACACGTTTAAAGATTACAGTAAAGACAGAAATAAAAATAGTGTTAGTGGAGATATAAATAAGTGAAAACTTATTCCCCATATCCATTTGTAAACCATTGCAACTGGTTCCTACCTCCTGACAGTTGACTTCAAGAGTTCTTGTAGCTGGATTACCATTGACAACAACTGCTGTGAACCACTGAGTAGAAGGGTCCAGGCTATAAATCCTAATTTTTGAACCAATGATATTTTTTCCACCTACAAAATTGGGGGGAAAAAAGAGTTTAAGACAAAGGAAGCATGAAGATGACCACAGTTATCAAAATTAATCTTTCCTGTCCTTACAGTATGGGAAATGAAAATTGTAAGCTGCAATATTTACCTTTCCATAAAAGTAATTCCCTGCATGTGCAAGCACATAGCTACAAATATGCTGGTATGAACCAGTAATTAAGAATTTCAAGCTGGCAAACAAAAACAACAATTTTAAATTTGACTAAAAAAGGAAGTCTCTATCCAACACCCTAGAAGTCTTCATAAACAAGCAACAAACTGGAAAAAAAAATCAAGTTACTTTAAACAATAAACAACTCAAATTTTTGAGAATTGCTACAAGTTTGATCTATTTCACAAGTACCAGGCCATCTATATGTGCCTGAATTACACACACACTCTTACAGAAGAGATACTTGAAACTTAAACATCTACAATCCTTCACATTTTGCGTTCACTGCTGTGAGTAAAATCAGCATTTTTAAAAAGCTTTTATTCCCTAGAACAGATTACCAATTAATGAAACCAACACTGCAAGGATTTCCCTTTGGACTTGAGCATTTATTGCCAGTTTTCCGCTCCACAGTACGCTCGTACCTTGGACCAAGCGTGTCTCATCAAGGTGTTTCTTAACCAGAGCCTGAATTTCTTCATTTACATTTTGATCATCCTTAAGAGAAAGTCTGGAACTGTCCATATCCTATTTCAGGAGAAAAAGAACGTAAGTTTGCATTCAAGATAATGCTTTCAACAAAATCCCCACAATACTTAAGAACAAGATGGCAGCAATTCATACAAGTCCAATTCTCATTAATCTGTTCCCCATCAGTTCTAGTATGTTAGGCTGGAGGAAGACAATTTCTTATCACTAATTTGCAACAAGCATCTGCAAGAACAGACTGAAGTGGGGTCTCCAAGCCTACTTTGAGATTGTTCTGCAAATAACCCAGCTTTGTTGTACTCCATTGCTAATGAGCAGTAAGTTTATGTGAACTGTTCATTCTTAACTTAGGATTTTAAGTTCTCAGAAGCAACAGCATATCTGTCCTGAGCAGATGCAAATGCAAGTATTTTATATTTTTATTTATGATAATGCCAAGATCCAGTCCATCTCAAGACCCCATTATAAATTGTTTATATTAATGAAGACAGAGTCAGCTACATCTAAATTATTAACCATTCTTCAGCATAATGTATGTGTATTACTTTTTCCTCTTGAATTCTAGAATGAGAATTGATTCTCAAATGGAAAGGTCACAGCAAGTTTCCACCCAAGGCTCAAAGAATGCAAATAAGAAAAGGGTTTGGGGTTGGGTTTTATCTTTTTGTCCCAGGCACTGCTCTGATATTTGTAAGAAGCAGAAGACTGAAAAACTAGAAGTCAATAAACTGTTATTCAAGATGCCAGTAAAGCAATCTTTTCCACGGCAGTGCTGAGATAAGGCTTCTGCAGAAGGAGATCTTGACCCTGCTTTGAGCCAACATAAGCAAGACAGCCATCTACAACTCGAATTTGGCTTTTAGTGACTCTCATCTGTTTCTCTAAAGAACTTGTGTATTTGCTGACTGCTAACAAGTCAAAGTAGAACACTAACTATGACACTACTTGCAGTCTCAACATGGGACAACCATTACTACCTTTATTTCAGATTGTTTACAGGTCTCAAGAATAGTTTCCTAAAAAGGCTAAATCCTTTCTCTTTAGCAGATACTATTCTTCCAAACACCTGCCCAGGGACAATTGTTTCAACCCATCTGTACCTAATTTTCACTAACAAACTTTTCTCTGGTGCTCAATAAAGGGACTGTAATTCAACTGTCTCATTTACATTCTGCCCAATTCCTCATCTGTTTAGGATTAGCAGTGATGTACTTCTGTTAAATAGCAAGATTTAATGCCAGACATTCCTGCAACTCCTGGCACAGTAATGACAGTCATATTCAAAAGAAGAAAGGGAAACTATTCCAGGTTATCCCCAAAATCAACATGAAACTGCTGTCACCTGAGCTGAGTAACTGTCCTAGCAAACTCCCTCATCCAGCTCTCCTAAGTGACCCTGTCCTGAATCAGCTCCAGAGAGTTTTTAATCAGACACATTACATTCGGAACTGATATTTGTGAGTTACAGAAGTAAACACCTACAAGTTTTTACACATCTGAAGCTTGCATTTCAATTACATTACCCTGATGCATCAGAAATACCAAGATAGGAGACTCATCTTTACAATGCCAATCAATGTTACCTGGATGGGCGTCAAGAGGTCCTTAGAAAGAAAAACACATTTCTCTTCACCCAGGTAGCGCACTGAAACCAGTGATCCCATTCCAGCCTTGTCCACTAAGGACTTGTAGGTCTAAAAAAAAATGATAAACATGTTCTCAGAAATAGAGTAAGAAGATCTCATCATTCATCATTTGCATTTAAAAAAATACTTTAATTTTGCTTCTATTTCTCTGTTAAGTTACCACATCTACATGCAACTCCTGAAAACAAAGCTAGTTTCTAATAAAACTTCTAATACACACCTAATGAAGGTTACTGGACTCCACTTGAAATTAATTTCATATATCAGCATGAATTAGGAATTCAGGTGCAGGTGGCTATCATTTGCAATTAATCATTCATGTCCCCATAAAAAATTTATTAATGCAATAATCCTAATTGCAGATATATTACTAATAAACCTCCTTATGGTAGACTGGGGAAATAACTAGCAAATCAATGAATGTCTAAAACATAGTTTACATTAAAGTTCTCAAAACTTCTGCAACATTCATAACACACTGAAACCTTAATTTAGGCATGTGATGATTTGGACAGCCTCATAGCTGTTGGAACACTGCTGTGCAATGATGAAGTTGTGTTCAGGTATACCAAAGGCTTTAAGAAGAGACAAGAAACAAAAATTTCCTTTAAAAGCTTCTGAACACTTCCTAATGTGTTTGAAATTAAATTTTGTCTAGTGACAGTAACAGATCTGAGAGGACAGGCACCAGGAACAACAGAAGTGGCAAAAGTAATTCCTCCCTACCTGAAAGGTGTAATTGTGCCTCATTTAAAAAAAGGAAATAATTCTGATAGAAGGCAGCCTTTCTTTGATCAGTCCTTTAAAAACCCAACCAGATACTCTTTCTTGTCTTCACCTCAGTTAGGACAGCACTGGCAAAGGGACATGATCCTCACAGGAGGGACAAGAGTCTCTCCAGGAGTAACTGGTCGTTACAAGATTTTTACACAGCTACTCCATTTGTCAGAAACACATTCTCCCATATACTTGAACCAGCAAGTTGTGATCAAGTTTCAAATAAAATAATCCACACACCTCTTTTGTGACCTCTGCTTTCCTGCCCTGTGTAATGATAAAGGGAGAGAAAGTCTTTTTGCCAAGGCAAGATCCAGGACTGGCCTACATTTGATCCTACATCTTCCTTTGCACAATGACCTTTGAAACATGTGCCCTGCATGAACTAACACATCAAACACTTCAGGAGGAAAACCTTATGCCAAAACTGAAGACAAGTATCCAGTAAGAACTACTCAGATACTTGGAAATGGACAACAGCTAAGCTGAAATATGAAGGTTTTCAGAACAAGCTGTCAGCAAAATCTACCAGAGAAACTGCTAATATTAATGCATAGCCCAGGAAATGAAATTAAGGATTTGTATTTCCACTTCCTCTCCCATTCTATTGGGTCCTACTTACAATAAATATCTGCTTAGATTGACTTTAAGAAAGACCAGCTAAAATGCAGCAATATTAATTCCAATGCACACTTTACATCTAGCAAAGCTAACAGCATTAAAACATAGACTACAGCTTCAGCATAATTCATGTTCAGCAAGTTTACATGTTTGCATCTTCACCTATCTCATTACTTTCTTGAGCAGCAATATCCAAAGTAGTCAAGTACAACTACACTAGCTGAATACATTAAGAAATGTTCCCTGTTCACCTCCCCTGGCTAATTTGCCTATTCAGCCATGCATGGCAGATACAGAAAGCTTAGTTCTCTCCTTGTACAGTATAGCTCAGCTTTTTGGATGCAGAAAATCTCAATCTCAGAAATCATTCGTGCCAGGCAGGCATCACATAAGAGTAACCTCAATTATTTTTGTCCCAAGATCAAGAATTACTGCAGCATTAACTTGAGGCAGAGTCAAAACCTTAAAAACACAGGCTCTATCCTTAGAAACCTATTATTTACACATTTTCTCTCTATTCTTAAGAGGAATTTCATGGAAGAAGAAACAAAATATGAGTCTAGAAGGAGAATTAATTAATGCACAGAACAGTGGTTTGAGACAGAAGCAAAGTCATAAAAATACATCCTTGTGTCCACCAACTTCAAATGCTGATGAGCTCTGTCAGCTCGAGCTGCACAAAAGTTTTCTTCCTTCCCAAGACACCCAGGAATGAGGCTGCACCAAAATTCACACTAGTGACAACGCTGTCCCCAGAAGGGAGAACTGCAGAACCAAAGTGAGTCAAGCCAAGAGTGTACTTGCCATTGCAGGCCACTGGACAGGAGGCATGGACTGGGTTTTTCTTTCAGCCAGCACCAGCTTTTGCTCCACCAGGAATGCTATCATTAGCCGGCTGTAGACTTCTATCCATCTTCGCTTTTCCCATGATTCATCATCAAATTCTACACAAATCTACAGAAAGGAAGCAAAGTGAATGAGTGAATGACTATAAAGGTCAGTCACATTCAACAAGGAAAAGATAAAACCACCAATTAACTCAAAAATAAAAAAAATCATTAAATGCACTTATAATTCCAGCATGATTATTGCCTGTCACATAATCAAGCAATCACTAAAGCATCCAAAGTTGACCCAGTACTTTATAAGTAACAGTCAATGTTAATTGGTTTATCACTGTTACTGTCACATAGAATAATAGTATTTACATTTAACTTTACAACTTCCCATCTCAAAGTTTTATGCTGCTCAAGGATAGTTAACTATGTTAATAATGTCACTGGTGTTTACAAGGAGCAAAAAATACACACACTACCCCTTAAAGTCCACTAAAACTGAAGGACTGCCTACAGTAGTGGCAGATGGATTTTCCACAAACTCTAGAGCACTGGAATAAACAAGATGGGGTTTTTTTCCAGAAACATTTTAAAAATACCAATCCCAAAGAGTAACTTCAGACAACTTATTGAAAGCACAAATGACAGTAGGACAGTAAAGGTGATCAAATCATGTAATGTGAAGAAGGTCACTTCCTGACTGCTTTTAACTGCTACTTATCCTTATGAATTTCAGAAACAACTACACAGCTTTTTCAAAAGGAAAACAATTTAATGGCAAAAATATGACGGCTTGACCAACGTCTTTGGGATAGCATTACCCTAATTTCAAAGGCAACATGGGAGATCAGCAAATTATTAGGAAAGACTACAAATACAACTTGGCCTGAATACAGGAATTGGAACATCCTGGTAGCGGACTACGCTTGGAAAAATCATTCCCTCTTCCCAAAGAATACAGCAATCCAGCCTAAATACATTTAGCAAACAGCACAGAAATCTCAGTTGAGTGAATCTCAAACGTTTCCTGGTGTTTTATCGTCCCTCTCAGGGGAAAGGCAAGTGAAAACATGCACACAGACAGCATTACCACAGCCAGGAGTCATAGAACTAATGGGTGCAGAAATGAACTTAGTAATTTTAAGGTGCACAGAAACAATGAAAGAGATAAGCAAATTACAAACAGAACCAGAATAGCTTGTTTCGTCTACTGCATTGACAGTGCACACACAGGAAAACACAGCTGAGAAAATAATTTCAACAGCAATTAACAGTCCTTCTATATAAAATAAAAATCGAAAGAAATACTTCTACTCTTTTACAGGAGCACCACTTAATTCCCCCCTTTCAGTCAAATATTATTTCGGGTCTATCCTGTTTGCACAGAGATTCGAGAGGAAAGGAGATGGTATGTGTTTTGGTACATAGCTCTTCACACCTCCATTGTCCACTCTGCAACATCTTTAACACTTCAACTGGAGAACACATCAAGTCAATCGCTTCTGGCAGAACCGTAACCAGCTACAAAGCTCACAATAGAGACCCCATCAGCACCTGCTTCTTCTCCTTTGCAGACAAAGTCCTTGCGAGTTTTCTGCGCCAAGAATCTCCTCCTCTCTACCAGCACTGCACAGGGCGCAGCCCCGCGCCCAAAAATGGACAAAGCTCCACCCCTGCCGCATATCCACAACAACAAGCCGATAACAAAGTTTACGCTTTCAAGCAAGAGTTGGAAACATCCAAAGTTTCGTTTTGTTTGATAAATAAAAGTGCGCTTCTTCAGTTAATCAGAGGTCACTAAGTTCTCATTACCAAAAAAGAGGAAATAAGACAGTTAAAATGTAAAGATGGTGCTGTTCTTGCTGTCGCAGGACAGCCATCGAAGTCCTCTGTAGAAACAAGCACAATGTTCAAGATGCCGCTGCTACAATGGAGTTTTGTCCTTGGGGAGTAAGCACTCAGTCTATACTCTAGTAAGTGCCCAGACATGGCTGAATACTTTTAATGACTACACTTGCCAAATAAAGCCCCTTAACAACCTCACAGCCAAACCGTAAACATGGCTTGACTTCCACACAAAAGACATAGCTAACCAACTACACTACTCTTGCAATAACTATGTGTTCAAAAACCCACTTGGTAATCATTAATAAGAGGCCACCATGCAATAAGAGTCCGAGAAACCTCCAACACCAGGCATGAATTTGGTATGACTTTAAATCCTAACAACTTGTTCATGACCAAAGAGCAGGAAAGAAAAGTCACCAATCCCAAAAACATGGAAGGGTTTCGGTTTCAACTCTGGGGGCAAAAAACCTGTTCACAACTGGCAAGACCTTAAACTACCTTTAGGAAATAAACCATAGGCACAGTGGGTGCGGTAAAAACCTGATTTTCAAAATGCCGGTGGAAGAAAACACATTTATAATTAGCTAGAGATAATTTGCGGCATTAGTACAAGCACATCGGGGACTCGGGCAGGGGTGCACGTTTCCAAGCGTGTTGGCCAAGACGCCGTCTCCTCTACCCCCGAGAGCAGCATGTGCACACACGTGTACGCGCACCCACACCAACTTCCCCGGTCACACTCTCGGTTTAGCAGGTCTCTCTCGAAGTTCCCGGTTACCTTCAGGTCTTGTTTGGATATGTCCGTGTGTGACACAGCCCGGATCCTGCCCGACTTCCAGGGCCATTCCGAGATGAGGCTGGCGTCCCATGTCCTGTCCTCCTCCTCCGACAGGCAGAGGAACCTCTTCCCTACGAGCAGCGACCAGCTCCCCTCGAGCCTCAGCACCATTTTAACTCATCGGGAGGCCTTCAGCGAGGAAAGCGACGGAAGGAGGAAAGAAACACACAGGGCAGGGCGGTGAGCGCTTCCTCCTTCCTCTCCCGGCTGCCCCCCCCCCGCTTCTCCAAGCGGCTCCAGCCGGACCCCCGGAAGCCCACAGGTCGGCCCCCCGCCCACGGTCCTGTTAATCACTGCTCCGCGGGGGTGGGACAGCAGAAGGTATTTCCAGAATGGCTGCAGCGCAGATCCCGGCCATTCCCACCCCCGCCGCCTCTTTGTTTCCTCCTCCGAGGAGCCAAAGCGCCGGGCGGCAGCCGAAGGGAAGGAGCAGGCGACCAGGCCAAGCTTCTTCCGCCTCACCAACACCCCGGCCGGCCCACCCGGGCAGACCTCCAGCCCTGTCCCTGCCCTCACCTGCTCCCCCCCGGCCCCGCTGCCGGCGCACCCCGCAGTCACACTGGGCACGAGTCCCGCTCCCCTCCACCCCCCCGCCCCAACCGCCGCCGCGGCCAAGCGACACCGTNCACACGCCCCCTCACCCGTGCGCGCGCCCCCGTCCCGCGCCCCTATTGGCTGCGCCGCGCCAGCGGGGCGGGGCCAGCAGCGAGTCTCCTGCCGCGATTGGCGCGGAGGGGCGGGGCCCGCGCGCCCGGCCACACCCCCGAAACCGTTGCTCAGCAGATGGCGGATAAAAAATAAAAATGGTGTATCCTTCCGCTTGAGCTTCGAGGGAAGGAGTCCCTCGGGGCCAGCCCGCGGAGCGCCCGCAGCCGAGCCCCAAGGGACGCACGAACGCGCTCTGCGCCGCGGCACCTCCCCAGGTCCGTGTTCCTGCCCCGGGAGCGCCGAGCCGCCAGCTATAGGATCTGCCTTTAGAGGCGGCGGAGGGATCGAAGCCAGGCCAGAGGGCGTGATACGATCCCTTATACGTGCGGCTCGCGGCGTACTCAGATATAGCACAGGGGGCGGTGGCACCTCCGGGGCCTCTCCACGCATGCGCACGGGGGCGGGACCAGCACCTGCGGGAGCCCCACAGGCCGCCATCTTGTCATGCTGAGGGAAATGGGGGCAGGCGGGCCCTGTGGGGCAGGGTACAGGGCACAGTGTGAAACATCACAAAATAACAGTGTGCCCGAGGTTCCTGGGGAGGATGGCAGGCTGTGGAAGCGCTCCAGTTGTGGTTGATGGAGGTTGTGTAGTTGCATCTAAAAAGCAAATGGCTTCCAGCAGCTCACACCTTTAACATGAGACCTGTGTGTTCTTACAAATAACAGAATCATAACTGGTGGTTAAATAACGTGATAACAAGGTTCTAGTGCCTCGCTGCCCTCACGGGGAAGAATTTCTTCCTTATATCAAATCTAAACCCATTGCCTTTCAATTTAAAGCCATCTCCAATGACAACCAAGGAGTTAAACAGAGAATATGCCATGCTCTGGGTGATGGTGTTCAGCAGTGACCCAAAAAGACACACGTACTCCTCTACCATAAGACTTTCCCACCAGAGCATGTGGTAGGAAAAGACCAAAAGTGCAGAAAGTACCCAAGGTGAAGGAGTTGTTAACTCATCCAGTTTACTAAAAACTCACGGTGCTCAGCTGGTGCTTTTTCCAGGGTCCCTTCTGTCACCAGAGGTGTCTGAGCTTCAAAAACCCCCATTGGAGAGCAAGGCGATATTCCTGCCATGTTGTGATGTCATCCTCCATTTTCTCCAAGAATCCATTTCCACACTTACATTAAATGTATTTTTAAAGCCTTTCCCACCACTTTGCCTCCACTGATCATTTGCCTACTACATTTAAACAAACACATTCACGTATGAAATCAAAAGGCACAAAAAATTCTTTATGTGCCATGATGAGGAAATTGCTGTCTACTCCATGGAAATCAGACAGTTCAATTTCTTTGACAACTATAGGGAATCTCCAATGATTTCTATCAATGAGATGAACTTAGTAATTGCTACAATTTTCTGCAGGGAGAAACAAAAGAAATAAAAGTGAATAATAAAAAGATGAAGCTCAGCAGCCATATGCAGTCTGAGGAGCCACTCATTAGCTGGCACTGAAAGAAAAAACAGGTATGTTTGCTTCTCAGATTTAAATATTTAGTATATAGACCAGACCTGCAAGGTTGAATCTGTGATATCTTATAAAGCAAGCTAGATGTGAAACTATCAAATTATTTGTTTCATTGTATAGACTTTAGGCTTATGTAGCAGTGTCTGTGCAGTTGATACATCACACCGTGTAGGTTTTGCATAATCTTATTATTTAAAGCCCTTAGATTTTCTGCAGAGAGAACACTTTGCCTCAAAGAGTAGATGATTAATACATGCAGGAAGAGGGATGTCAGGCTATAATGAAGCAATATTAGTCAGTGCAATAGATCAAGCTGTTGGTAGCACTCCAGTTGCCTAATAGTAATTTTTTTTCCCAATTAGCATCAGAATAAAGGAAGGCTTTAAGAAGAGATTTGAACGACAACAGCCTGAGTTTAGTGAATGAGCAGCTCCCACATGCAAAGAGTGGTATGGAGGTTGGTCAAAGGTGTTTTAAAATCTAATGTTTTGGGTGGGTCCTGACCTAGAAGGCTGAGAGTACAGGATGACATAGTCCATGAATGCCCCCAAAAATGAACTTAGCAAAGTATGCTAAAAGATGATGTGATCAAAAAGCAGCATTCTGAATGTACATAAAATAAAATTAATTGGCAGAGAGCAGAGGAGAAGATGGGGAAGCAGACGGAGCACAAGTTGACAGAAGCCTGGACAAAACTCAATCATCCAGGGTATAAACAAGCTTTCAAAGTCCTGAAAAAGCAGAAATATTCAAACACTAGGGGTTAAGTAGAAGCCACATAACTAAAGACTTTTTGCTTTTGAAACAGAGAAGGTAATTAGCTACTTGCTTCCCTTCCCTAGGATTCTTCATTTCTTGAAATTAAATATGGAGCAAATATTTTTCTTAAATTACCTGACTTCTTTAAAAGTTATAAATTAAAGGTAACCAGTAAAGTCTTGGATCAAAAAGTGAAATACATAAAATTTAAAATTATGACTCTAAACATCTCTGAATTTGCTGCATCATTCAAGGACTTGTTTCTCAGTATTACAACCATACAATATAGGAAAAAAGTACTGTTGTTTTTCTTAACTAGTTATTTTATCACCATTTGCAATATCTCCACAAAAACTAATGTCTGTTAGAAATATTTTGTGTGTATATGCCGACCTTCAGTGTGTCAAGAGAAATATCAAAATGTTCATAAATAAGTTTCAGGCTAACCCTATGATAATGGCCCAGGTGCAAGTGTCTCACTCTGCATTATTTACCTCTGGAAAACACAATGTCTTTTTAAAGTGCCTGGAAAACAAAGCAGTAAGAAGCAGAACTGATTAAACCTCTAAACAGTGGATTTCAGACTGTTCTGCCTGCAAGAAGTCTTGAGCATAATTTTTTCCAGCTGGCCCTATCTACTGAGTTGAATTGCTAATAGGTAAGCCTTTAGCTCCTACACGAGAAAGGAGTAATCTCTGCAAACAGGAGCTCTTTAAACAGTAACTTCAGAACACACTTGAATAAATTTTTCCTTTCAACCACCATTAAGTAACAGAAAATTTATCTTGTGCAGGGTATCACTAGGGAAAAAGCAGAAGAGACTTTGAGGTTTGAATTTAATTATTTGAATTTAACGGTTCAGTTTAAATTGGAATTTAGTAATAAAACTCAATAGCCAATTTTATGCCTAAACAATTGCACATTCAGGCATTTACGCCTACCTCTCTGCATATAAAATCTGGATGTGCTATTCAAATATTTGTGCTTGAAAATTAGCCTCCCACTACCTAGAAGTATTTGATGTCACAGATACTTTACAAGAAAGGGACATTTCAGTCGGAGAAGGGGCTGTAAGTAACATTAACTGTCCTTGCACCGTGTTCTCCAAAGATGTTTTCCATCCAAGGGAGCAGATTGTTTTTCAGGGCTCTCCTGCATTTCCAGGTTAAACCTACAAGTGTGTGTGCAGCTACAACAAGCAATGATCAGATAACATTGTGGACTTGGTTTTTAAAATCCCTACTGTGGCAGCATTTAAGGGTCTCAATTCTCAATCAAAGGCCCTCTGAATAGGGGGCTGTACAAGCACAGAAGAGGAACATGGAGTCCTTTATGTTCTAGTGATTCATGATGGAGGTGTAAGGACGTGTAATTAAAGTTGGAAGTGCTTACGGTCAAGCTATGAAACCACCAGCTGTGCTGATAGCATGGTGCCAATAGCACCAGGGCTGTGGGTTTGATCCCTGTATGGGACATTCACTTAAGGGCTGCACTTGGTGATCCTTGTGGGTCCCTTCCAACCCAGAATATTCTGTGAACTGGAAGCAGAGCTTTGGGAGATAACCCATGAGCTCATTTCTCCAGTATATCTTGAGATGTGGTGCTAAAGAATGAGTAAAAACTGCTAGAAACTTTTTTATTCAGTAGCACCAAACTGATGTAGTTAAATTACTCCTTAAGTAGCTAGTGTAGATCAGTGACTACTTGTATCCAACCTAAATCTAGTTATAGCAGGAAAAGATAAAAGCCTGTAGGAGCTCCTTACTCAGGTACAGCCTCATTACCTCAGCACACCTCACCTCAATCAGCTTTGCAAGAGTGGCAGGACTGGTTCCAGGTCCTTTTTTCAGTGATTATCTCTTTACCATAATTTAAAATAAAATAATTCATGTCTTACATTAGTTAATATTTTCTCACTGTCTGAAGCTGAAGGAAGTACATATTTTGATACAAAGTACATTTTAATTTTATGCAATTAAGTTTACTTGCTGAAGGAAGAACTCCATGAGAAATGCTGACCTGCTCTTTTCCACTCCCATACATATTATGCAGTGGGGACTGTCTTTTGCTAGTGATGAGTTAGTGGGACTTCAATTTTTTTTCCCAACTGTAGAAATAGGAAATCATGAGAGGACTCTTAGGATGATAAATCAGGATCAATTATTAAATTTTAATTGACTATTAATTTAACACTTAATTATTTAATTGTGTGTTAAGTATTATCTGGGGATTGGAATTAGATATTAAATTTTGCAGCTTAATTCTGAAGTTAAATTAGTATTTATAGATAGAGTGGTGCAATAACCTTTGCAAAGTAACCATGACCAGACATTAGATGTAAAGTGTGGTGAGTAATTCCATGCTGATTTTGTTTTGCCTTGACTGCTTCAGAGGAAGAAGGCCTGTTGTGGAAGAAAAAAGCCCTTTCCCCTCAGGTATTAATACATTATCAGTTAATAATTCAAAGGGTTTGGGGTATCATTCTTTAGTAAAAGAATGCAAATCAATATTATCTTGATGGATATATTTGAACCGTGTGGTAGAAACCGCCACCACAGCAGGAATGTCTTGGTGATGTACAAAAGGAGATACTGACAGGTGGGTAAAGAGATACAGTGAACTTCAGCAACATTGTCTAATGATCTGAGGAAAGTTGTTCTTCCTTAACTAGCCTAACCTCCAGAAGCCTCACACCAAAACTGCAAACAGAACATGTTACTCATATTTCGCTACTTAATAATGTCCAAGCTCTTCCATCATTGAAACAACATAACTTGGCTTTGGCAAAGACTTTGTGTTAGACTTCATGCCATTCCCTGCCAGTGCCAGAGAGATTCTAAGAATGTATTTCAAGTTCCTCCTGCTCTTTCTTTTAAACAGATGTGTTTTGTGATAGAGTGAAAGATAGATTCTCTTTCCCTTGGGAGAAAACTTACCTTTCTCTTGTGGATCTGACAGATTTCAGCAGCTTGGGCTGCTGGGCATGTGCAGGTGCCAGGTCAGTGAGACCTTGACTGGGGATAGAAATTGTTCTAATTTTGAACTGCCCTGCTATGTACTTTTCTAAGAACATTTGGACTAAATTCACACACTGCTTTTGAATTTTCAAATCCACATCTTGGAAGTTGTCTTTCAGCCTCTGTAATTTAATGCCGTTTTTGACAAAATAGTGAACATTTGAGAAGTAGTGATCCTCGAGTTACAAATAGGTGCAATTTGGACAAGAACTTTGGCTGCTCTTGAATGTGTAGTCACTTAAAAAGAGGCTCAGCCTTTTGACTGGAGGGAGGACACACTGGAGAGTGATCTCAGTGGGTGGCTGTACATGCATGAATCTTATTGATGGACTGCAAATCCTTCCACCCCCTGCAGAGAACACCAGCTCTCTTGGCTCTAGTTCTTCTGTCCTGTCACTTACCAACTCGCCCTTGAACTGGAGCAATGGATATACTGTATGGTTTACCTGATACTGCAGTAACTAATTCCAGTGGAAAAATGCAGAAACTTTTCACATCAAGGGTCAATTGAGAAATAATTCCTTTTTTTTTTTTTAATTCTGTATATTGTGCTTATATAATGTTAACAAAGCTAAAGTAATGTATCGCTGAAGCTAAAAAAAAAAATGGAAATATTAAGAAATATTAAGATACCAGATATTGGTGACTATAGAACTGGGAATATTTAAAAGTTGTATATTGCTAAATGTGACCTAGTTGGTAGAGCACAGAACTGGGAGCCAGATTGGAATCTAACACTAAGTGTGTCATAAGGCAGATCATTTAATTCAAGTCATTTATCTGTAAATGGAGATAATAATCATTCTTATGAATTGCTTTGTGTTGTGCACCTGAAAGATGATGAGTATTATAGATACTAATTAAACATAATTTTAATCTTCAAATTTACTTTCCCTGTTAAATTTTAGTAAGTGTTTATTCTCCCTTAATGCCAGAAAAGAAAAAAAGCATGATTGTGAAGCAGCTGCTAAGAATTTCTCCCAGAAGATATTTAATATTAAATTGAGATTGAGTCATCTGTTTTAGATAAAGGGGCAATGCAAGAAACAATATGTGAGAGTTGAAATTTTAAGTAAAATATATTCAAAGCAGAATCAGAGCAGCTGACACTCCAGTTCAATCAAACTGGCTCCCACTCCCCCTGTACCCTCTGTCCAGAAATTGGAAATAGACATTGTAATTTCTCTTTAGCTTAGAGCAAATGTAACAGTATTGCTTAAAAATAGTTACAGCTGTAGGTTACAGATTGTTCCTGTTGTTCTCTCAGTGTACACTCTCCTGCCATGTGCAGAGGTCCCAGCCCCAGAGCAGGGGGCACTGGGCAGTGCTGGGCCACTGGGATTGCAGTGGACTCCAGGCTGAAGCCTGCAGTGCAGCTGGGCATTGGTAATTATATCACTCACTGTACTTGTCATTGTAAACCACTTAGTGATTTTCTACTCCTTTCTGTAAAGTTCTCCAAGTCAGCTACATGCCAGGGAAACTTTAGAGTGTCTTTTCCCTGGTCTCTCTTCACAGCTGTCAGAGACTAATGGCTGCTCTCCAAACCCTAGGCTTTGATGGTAGAGGTTTGTGCCTAAAATTAAAACAGTGGTTCTAAAGCAGATTCCTAACTCCAGTGAAACTAGGAATTTCATCCACTGATTTAAGAGATCATATGTCAGCCTTGTCTTCTTGTAAGAGGGAGATTGCAATCTGTCCTGTCTCTCATCTCTTCTGAAAAGCATAAGAAGGCAAATTTGAACTTTTCCTGCTTCCCAATATCTGCTGCCCTAAATAGCATAAATGCAGTTTTCTCAAAATTGGAAATGACATTTTCCAGTTTCCTATGCAGAGGAGCTTCTGCTGCAGCATAGATTTCTATTGCTGCTTTTTACTCTTATTTCCTATGCACAGTTTATCACATAAAAAAATTTACAGCTGCAATTTTCTAATGAGAATATCAGAAACACAGCCAAGTTACTCCAGGCTGTCTCTGTTGTCCAACAAACTTGGACACATAAACAATGAGGAGTAGCTTAAAACCTGTATGTCTACAGGTTGGGGTAATTGGAGATGGATTTATTTCAACAGCAAGTAGGAAAAAAAATTCAAGGTGATTGAAATAATTAGCAAGGCTGAAATTATTTTATAAATGAGGTATTGGGGAAAAAAAATTACCAGATCATTGGAAGACTGAATTTTAGCAGGAATGGTTGTATGTCAGGTGTTGGATTCCCCGACTTGCTCCATGAGATGATTAGCATTGTGCCTCTGGTTGCAGCAGAGGTTGGATGTAACTCAATTTGTATAACATATAGGTCACAATCTGCCAGCACAGAAAATATGCATTTAATGAACTTCATCCACCAGCAGGCATCTCATTGTCTAAGTCTACTCTGCAGGGAGTGAAGAGAAGCATCTCCAGAAGGAGATTCATACTAAAATAGATGTCTAGAATAAGTGGGACAAATTATCCCTCAGAGATGTCTGCTCTTCCTCATTTTCTGTGGAGGTCTCTAATTATTGACTTATGTTCTACCCTTTCTGCTAGAGTAAATGCTGAACTAGATACAAACATGAAGTGGGGTGGTGTCTGTGCTACACTGGTTTACACATGGTTCCCCAAATTAGGCAGGCATTGAGTTCTGGGTTTTTTTTCTTTGTCAGAAGCTGCTGCAATGAATGCTGGTATGGGGCACTAATGAGCTAATGAAGAGTACAGTGTATGCTCAGCTCTCACAGGTTTCCTGTGGTACAGGTGACCTTATGATCATTAGAAGAATAATGTCTATAGACAGGAATCACAGGAATTGGTTGTGGGTGTAAAGGATCTTTTAAAGAGGGAGAAAAATGAAAGGTTTATTCTTCAAGTTCATTATTTTATCAGACTCTTAAACACATGTATTATTTATACACAAAGAATACAAAATAATCACAACCACAAGCTATAAAAGATACATATAAAAGTTACAGATGCTTCAGAATGTTTACCTTTGACTATTCCATAGGAGTGTGTTAGACACACTACAATGCAAAGGAAAGTATTGTAGGCTTTTTTGCTTCCCAAATGTATTTGTGTAAACTTTTTCAAAGTCAGCAAAACATAAGTAGTGGAAATGGAGCTTTAACTGGCCATAGAAACGTTGTTTTATAGGCAGCCTGGGAGAACAGGATGTGCTGTGATTGTTAGGACTTTATGAGCAGGTTGTACCAACCTATGGCTCAAGGAATGCTTGTGTTAAAGCATGTCTGGAAATAGTGCTATTGGTTCACTGTGTGGAACTGGTGTTATTACTTAACCTCTTTGCACTTACATCTTCACCTTTGGGATTAACAAATATTTACCCAGCTTTGAAAGTTACCTTCTGTTCTTCAGAGAAGTGCTGAATAAATACAGGATAGTATTCCCCTCATCAGCAGGTAATCCTGTTGATCTAACATATACTCTCTGTCCATGTTGAATATGTTCCGTGTTACTCGATCATTGTAGTTAGATTAACAAAGGATATTACAGGGATTAACTCTTAAGTAGTGGCTGCAGCTGCCCACCATGTGTGTTTACTCTAACCCAAAGCCAAGGTTTGAAATCCTCTTGCCTATAGTGAATAGAAGAAATGCACTTGACTTTTGCAGAACCAATTTTCCACCCAAAAGAACAATGTCTTGACCTAAGAGGTTGTAACAACCTATTGCACAGTGCTCTGGTAGCTGCTGTGCTGCAGGCACCAGGGGAGACAGCTCCAGTGCCAACAGCTTCAGATCTCTGCCCACCACTCCAGTTTTACAGAGTTGTTGTTAAGGGTAAAACTGTCTTCTTTTTCACTGCACTGTTACTGCTACAGGTCACAAATTCATGTCTAGACTACTTTATAAAATACAAAATATTAATGGACATGAGGTCCTCCCCAGTGTCATGCAGGCTCAAAGTTGGCCCTGCTTTGAGCTGAAAGTTGGATGCAATGACCTCCATGGGCTACTTGTAACTCAGTTGTTGTACAAAGTCAGGTGTAGCCTCAGCAGCATGGAGCTTGACATGAGTTGAAAATCATCCCCAGGGCTCCTGAGGACATTCCTGTGTAGCTGCCTCAGAGTAAGTTCTGTGTTGCTAGAGCTACACCTTTATCAGCAGCACCCTGGCTGGCATCAGGGTAGTTCTAGGAGGACTGTATGATGTGCTGGCACACTTCCCTTGGGATAGAGATACACCTTCACTGCTGTTGGCAGTACTGTTCACTGGCTGTATTTTGTCCATTTTATTTCAGTGGCACTTGGAGAATCTCTGGGCTGTTAGAGATCTGGAAAGTATTTTCAACAGAGGATGGCTGGGCTGGTGTCTGGGAGAGAAGGGAGCACAGAATACACTGCATCACCTGCATGCATTGCAATTATGAGTCTCTTACTGGAGTATGGAGGAAGAACATGTATTTGCAAATGCTTTGTTTAGTAGCTTGAGAAGTTGGAACTTGCAGTTTTCTGGCTGGAGACTGATATGGAAAATGGGGGTTGAGCACAAATGCTATTTTAAGATGATGATACTGATTTTTTAAAGCAGTTTTCTCTTATCTTTTTTTCTCTTCGTTAGAGTACATTGTGATATTGAAGTATAGACTGCTAGGAGTCCAAATTTCCATTTTCAGATGTAGCCTTTTCAAATCTTGTGCTAAGCAGATGTAGTGAATCACTATTTGTGGGGTAAAACTACTACTGCTTTCCTCAGTCAGGCATGCATAGTTCAAAAACGTGTTAGAATACTTTCAGTAGCCATATGAAGTGTTGGGAGCTCTCCATATGCAATGCCCACAGCACTCACTTTGACCTCTGTGAGCTGTAAGCAGGTACCAAGCCAAGGAACCATTATCTGGTCTCGTTAATAGTAGCATTAAAGTGAGATATTTTAAGACTTTAAAAGAGAGTAAAGTTTATAGGGATGGAGGGCCTCTATAAATAGCCTGTAGAAGGTAACTTGAAAACTCTTATCACAATGGATGTAGTTTTCCTTTGTCTTTTTTTTTTCTGAAGCCTCTAGTTGTTTGGTTTGGATCTTGGGTTTTTTTCTGTTTCAGTTTTGGAACATAGCCTTTTTTGTCCCTAGGAAGACGATTAATTCTTGTTCCTACTGCCACATAATGAGAGGGAGAGAAGCAGGATGATGCTGCAAGTTTTTTATATATCCTGACTGCAGAGAAAAAATTTAGTTATATAACTTGTCCATAAAAAGAGGCCTCTTTTCCCTATCATCCTTTTTACTTTTTCCAGAATGGAATAAAACTGGAAGTAGCTTAGTGTGGTGGAATTTCATGTTCATGAATATACAGTGTATGAGAGCTGGTGTCTTTAATATGCTCTGTGCTATGACACTCAGCATTTCTCTTTGCATTTGTAACTGAGGGCAAAGCAGTTGTAAGGTAGTGGGTGGTGTACATGCCTTGAGAGGAACAGAACAGGACACACATGGGAGATGCAGGTGTATTCTGGTGTATGGGAAGAAGAGGAAAATCCTGGCAGAACAGAAGTCTGAGATAACCCCTGGAGAAATGAGTGCACTCACAGTGAGGTTGCTGCTCACCTGCAAGTACCTCTGAGCAGTTCCTATGGGAAGGCATCTTTGCCAGCTGTGCCAGGGCAGCTCATTTCCATCTGCCTCCCTCAGGGCTCTATATGGAATTGAAACCATATCCTGGTTTGTGCTGGGATTTAAACTGATCCAGAAGGTCAATAGCAGCTTTTTATTAAAATTTACCATTAAGTAGTATTTATACAGCTATTAAAACATGTTTTTACACTGCCATGTTAGCCTAGTAGTTGCTTGGGTGATTTCATCTATGTGCAGGATACTGCTAAACAGAGCAGTGCCCGTGATACCAAATTAGTTGGTTAAAGGTAATTCAGCAAGGGGTGGTGAAGAAACCCTCTTTGCTCTCCTCTGTTATTGCCTTCAATTCTTCTATTACATCAGTCTGTGAAGACAGTCTCTAGAAACGGCCAAGACCAGTCTGCAGCATTCTCCTGACAGGGCTATGGATAGCCTCCTGCACACTCCTCTTCTGTTTCCTTGAAGGAAATCTCTCTTCTGCTCATCAGAGGGGCCCCTTTCATTATTTACAGCTTCTTGTTAATGTTTGCATTCCCGTTTGCATGGCATGGCGCCTCTGTGAAACCTCAAGGCCATGCACTGACCATATTTCTCTCAATATCTCTCTTGAGCAAACATCACGTTCACACTGGCACTTAATTGCCTGCCTCCTTTCTCTCTATGTCTGCTTTCAGGTCAAGAACATGGTCAAGTCATCCTTCAGTATATTCACTATTGTTACCATCGTTAAACACTACACAGTAATAAAATTCAGAACAATCCATCCTTCCAGATCAAGAATGTAAGGCCTGAATGGAAGGAATGGAAGGATCAAACCAAAGCTCTGTACATCTCAGTATCTCCTTCCTGGAGGTAGCTGATTGTAAGGACCCAGAAGGACACACATGAGCAAATTTAAAGAGAATGTTCCCTAGTCTTGACTTGGTGTGCATCATCCACAGAAGCTTGCCATGGCCATTAAATGAGTGAGCTTAATATCTGAGATAGTGAGTATCAGTGACTGAGCTCTGTGCTGCAGAGTTTTGTCTTTGGATAACTGGGGCTAAGCCCTCCCGTTGTGGTTACCTAAGTCATACATTCAGACATGCTGGTCTCTATGTTTTCCCTAAGCTCTGGTATGAGTCACTGAAATTAAGAGTGTTTCTCAGAAATCACAATTCCCAGCGCAAATGCCAGACCACACCACTTTTGAGACAAAATAGGCATTTCTTAATCTCTCTTTGCTAATGGCCATAGCTCTGAAGCAGTTAATTCAATATAGAGATTGAAATAGCAGCCAGGAAATGCTGAGTGTCTCCCCATGCTTTAACAGTTCTGCCCATAGGTAGGATTAACCTTCTCCTGTCTACTCTGTATTAGTTAGTAAAGCTGTCATTTCAGAAATAGGCATTTTTCATTACTGTGTTCAGGAGCTGCATTCTTCTTGGATTTTTGCTCTAATTGTCCATGTTACCCCATTAGGTTTTCATTTATTTGTTTCATTTCCCAAGTAGAAGTCAAGAGATAACTGTAAGGAATCACCCATTCTATTGCAGTGGGTGGAACATCAAACACTTGTCTTCCAAGAGGCTGAGTATATTTATATATATATGTGTGTATGTGTGTGTGTGTGTGTGTGTGTGCATTCCTTGATGGGATGCAGAATATTCCTGATCAAACTATCTTTCTTCTACTGATACTTTTTAGGTGCTGTCAGAATACTGCATGATATATGTGTGCACTATGGTTATGTGTAGTTTATTTATTTTTATATTAATTTTTGGTTTTGCCACATGAACTTCAGCAGCCAACTATCACAGTTTTCCTGTCTGATATTTTTCTCTATTCCTGGGTACATTTCTTGGCTGGGTTGTCTGCACTTCAGCTGTTCTTAAATGCCTCTGGTGTAGGTTTGATTCATTGGAGGACATAAGAGTTGTCTGCACTTGCTACTTCCTGACCTTTTCTGGATTTGGTTACAGAGTGCCCTGTGCATGTATGTCAGTGACGCTTTTGTTCTAAGAAGCCCTGGCTTGGCAGTTGTTGTTCAGCTGTGAGGCGGAGATCCCCTTTCCCTGGCGCAGAGAGGAATGAGTCTCATTATAGTAGAGCTCTTTGGGGATCTGACTTTTCCATGGCTGTGAACTTCTTGGGAAAAATAGCTGCTATGAGAAGACTAGGTAGTATTTAGAGCAAGGGTGGTGGCTCTGCCTTCAGTAACAAAGCTGATTTGTTTTATAATTTGGGGAACAGAAATCAGACCATCTAATGGTGCAATCTGTGTAGGATTTTTCACTGCCAAACCTTCTACTGCTAAAGCAGTTCCAAGATGTTCCACAAGCATTGGATGGCATTTCTGCTGAGCTGGCTGTATAAATTAATTAATATCTGTTTCTATGTTTTAACTCTTCTTTTGTCTCTCTGTTTTTTGGGAGTCTTTTTGTTGGTTCGGTTTGGTTTGGGTTTTTATAGACTGGATGAGGTGGTTTAACAGCAAAGGGACGGCTTTCTTCAAGCAAAGCCTCTTTCCTCTTTTTCTTTTCTTGGGATGTCACATGCAGAGCCCATAGGGACAGAGCTGTGTGACTTGTCCTAAGACACAGCGCCTGAGGAGTAGGTACGGGGCATTGTCACCCTTTCACTGGTGACTCCGCGGAGCTCAATTTCTCTCCTTCACCCTCTGTTTACCAAACAGCTGTTTTAGTAAAGCTCCCTGCATTCACAGTCAGGCTCCTTAGGTTTGCCATCACCAGACTACCTTGTTAACTATCTGTGTACATTTGAGGCTTAAGATCAGTCATCAGATGGGGATTGTGCCAGTTGTGTACAAAGCAGCAGCACAAGAAGGGTCCATGTCCTGCTTACCCCTGTGAGAGATTGCTGCCAGCCAGAAAAAAAAAAAATCCTCTAACCTTTTTGAGGTTTACTGCCCAGAAAAGAGCAGTGGGGTCAGCAGCAATGGCAACTGGCAGGAGCAGCAGTGAACATGGTAAGCTAGAGGAGGCTGGAAGGAGGCACGAGTGAAAGAAGTTGATGAGTAGTTAACTCGTGTAACCATGAGTTAACTATTAAGAGTCAACAGATATTAATCACAAGCCTAAGAATCAGGATGCGCCTTAGCCTTGTCAGGATAAGAGAAACAGAATGCACCTTGGCAAGATAAGAGAAACAAAATCTATTGTCGGCAGAAAACGCTGAACCAGCTAGTGAAGGACTGCGCATGCTTCAGAAAGAAAGGTAAAAAGGGCAGAGTGAGGATGACTGCCGGCCTTCATCGGAACGACCCCCGAGGAAGACTCGGAGCCTTCCTCAGTGCGACCACCAGAGTACACTGCGCTTGCGTGTCACATATGCTAATGCTGTTAATGATTTCCGAGAAGCAATTTGTATAACCACTCCTATCCCAAGGAATGCAATGAATATGCATGACATGTAACCATAAACTGTGCTGTGTAAAAGTGCTGGATGTACACGTTAGGAGGAGCGATCCCCCAAATACCCACCTCACTGGGTCAGTCTCTGAAGTGACTCTTAGCTCAACGTTGGAGCGAATCAAGAGAACATGAGGCTGAATTATGATTTGAGCACTAAAACGTTTTGCTGCAGCTTTGGGTGTTGTCCTCTGTATTATCTGTCTTTATGATCCCATATCTTCTCTTGTTGGTACAGGAAATATGCAGCAAGTACTATGCTTGAAATATGCAGCAAGGACTAAGTGGCAAGTTTTGTGTACTGTGGTGATAACACAAATATTCTTGCAGAGAGATCTGTGCCTTGTACTTGTACTTGATAATATCCCATCGTTAACTGTAACAATGTTGTGGATTGTCTGCCAACATGCAGTCTAAAAGCTCACACTAAATAATCCTGACACAGGGAAAATCTCGGATAACAGATTTCCAAGTACTTATTTGGCTACGATATACAAGCAAGACAGCCACAGGATGATTCACTGCTTTAAGAATTTGGGCTGGATGACCTAATGGCTTCTTTTGGAGAGAAGGCAGTTCTCGCTTAGAGCAAGCATGCCTGGAGAAGACGGCTAATTTACACTTGCTTACTGCAGCGCACCACCCATTCCTGCCTTTGTGCTGCCTGTACAGGTCAATGCTGGCTGGAGCGATGCTGCTACTCTCGACCCTTACATTCCCTGAGGAAAGAGAGTGTGGTGGCCCCATACCTGCAGCTGTGGCTCCCAGCCCGTCTGTAACCCAAAATCCCGGCGCTCGGAGCAGAAGCGCTGCTGTAGCGCAGCGGCGGGTTACAGGTCAGAGCGCGGGGTGGAAGTTCCCCCTGCTGGAGGAACAGACCCATTGCGGCCAGCGGAGCAGCGCAACCCTGCGCATCTTCCCCGAAATTTAACTTCTAGGGGTGCTGAACTTTAATTACGTGTCTATCTGTGCCGGCAGCTTAACATGAAGGCTGTGGGTTGTTGGTCTGTCTGTCCCTGGACGTATTGGTTTTCTGGGGACCAGGTCTAGAAAGCCAGCATAAGAAAAGGTGATCCTTATGGAGGACTTTTGAGCTCAGCAGAAGAAAGGTGAGGTGTAAGGATGGGGCTCTGAGCAACCTGGTCTAGTGGAAGGTGTTCCTGCCCATGGCAGGGAGCTGGAACGAGATGAATTTTAAGTTCCCTTTCAACCAAACCATTCTGTGATAAGGGCTGGATACTGTGGACAGGGCTGTGAGGATGTCTGTGGTAACCTGGGACTAGAGAAGTCTGGGATCAGTTCCTAGAACTGCTGCCTTTGGTTTGAAACGTTCAGTCTCTCCTGGCAAGAGTTCTTGCCAGGTTACTCACAATACATGAGAGATTTTCAGCATCTTTCAGCTATGCTGTCTGGGAATGACAGGGACACTTCTTCAGAAAGAACAATGAATGTGGCATGGAGGTGAGGATGCTGCAGTGCACCAGGGGCCAGGGGTGGCTGGGGCCCTGGCCCTAATGCCAGAAACAGGACAGCTGCTCCACAGACCAACTTCTAAGTAAAGCTTGGGGCTGCTCTGGTGGCAAGCTTGAGATCTCAGGATTACTGCAAGACAAAACCTCATCATCAATTGCCATGGGCACGTGTGCTTTCAGTAGAAGGGAAAAACTAAAGCAAGGGAGATGATTTCAGGCAATCTAACCACGTTTGGCATGTGTCAATGAAAGAAAGGAAAAGAACCCAAAGGAAACTTAAAGAGAACAACATGCATGTCAAGCCAACATATGTTGTTTTGTTTGTGGGCAGCTGTTCCTCATGGAAATTGGACTTGACAGCCGTGAGACCCCCAAATGAAAACTGATGTTGAGGAGTGATTGCTGCTTGTCATCACTGATGATGATGGGAATTTACCCGGATCGTATGGCCAACACCCTTGTCCGTTGTGCCTGGACACTTTGAGGGGTGTGGGGGAACGAGGAAAATCCTTCTCTTCTTTATGGATCGAAGACACCCCTCAACCCCGAGCCGCAGCTTTGCCTTTCCTTCGATGTGAACAGTCCGTAGGGTTTCCTTCGCGCCCTGCTCGGCTGCGGTGCTCCCGCGTACCTGCCCGGTGCCGCGGTTGGGGCGGGGACCCCTTCCGCACCCACAAACTCCCGCTGGGGAGTCCGGCGAGAGCGGGGAGCGTGGGGGGCTCCTCCTCCTGCCGCGGGGGGCGGCTGCGGGCCCTGCCCAGTGTGGGCGGCCGGGCCCGGCTGCGCGTTGGCTGCGGGCGGTGCCGCCAGTGAGGCTGCGCTGAGGCTGCGGGGCCGGATGGCCGAGCCGCCCGCCCCGCGCACTCGGGCGGCGGCCGGCAGCGGGCGAGGACACCGGGCGAGCCCTCCCTGCCGGGAGAGCCAGCCCTGCGGCACACGGCAGCGCCATGGTCTCATGGATCATCTCCAGGCTAGTGGTGTGAGTAGCCGCCGCTGGGCACCTGCACCATGTGCCCGGTGTGCCCGCATGTGTCTGTGTGTGTGTGTGTGTGTGTGTGTGTGCGGTGTCCGCGCCGCCGGCCCCGCTCGCCCCTGCTGTGGATACTGGGCTAAATTTAGCAGGTTGTTGTCGGGGCCGAGGGAGGCAGGAGGTAGGTGGGTCAGATGGGATTTTCCAGCATGCGGGTGGAGGGCAAAGCGCTGCCGGGCCGTACAGCGCAAGGTGACAGGGGAGAAAGAGAGCGAGCGACATCGCCCGGCGCTCGGCGATGGACGGGCTCGGGGTCCGGAGGGGGAATGGAGCATCCATTCCCACGGGTGGGAAGATGGGCATGGGTTTGGGCAGCGGCGCTTTGTTACCGGGCTCGGCGCGGCCGGGGGTTCGCGAGGGGGCGTGGGAGAGGCGGCCGCGGGGTCTCCCAGCTGCCGCCACCGCTTTCTTCTGTCTGTTTTGAAAAAGAAATGTCAAATATTCCTTTCCTCTTTTGCAACTTGCCGCCCACCCTCTCAAAAGACGATGTCGCTCTCCCTTTAACCTGTCAGCATGGGAGATGAAGCGTGCGGCTCTTTGCACTTGTCCTACAGCTTTTCCATGGCTGGAACTGCTCTAGGTGGGAATACATGTAAAAATTCCCTGGATATTCTTCCCAGGCAACAGGGGAAAACGGAGCAAGCTCGACGTATATGTTTATCTGCCCCATCTGAGAAGAGGTTTAGTGAGAAAAAGGCATTTTTGATACCGTTTGGAAAATTCCTGGAGAAGGGGGATTACAGGTTTAAGGTGGGGCAGCAGGATGGCTGATCTCCCTTCTGGAAATGTGACTGGGGAAGGCTAATGTATGGCATCAGATAAATAATTTGCCAGTTTTCTTTGTCATGTACATACAGATGCATCTCCTGCAGATTCAGGAGGACATCTGTTGTGCTTGTAAATTATTTTAGAGTGTCTGTGAAGGCCTGTCACTTTCTTTGTCTGAAAGAAACGTGCCATGATGTTGCACCATCAGCATGTTTCCAGAAAAGCATTTTCAAGGTCTCTTTTGCTGTATGAGATGAAACATCCAAAGGAAAACCCACCTTCATCTTAGTTATGTCTCTGTGTCAGCAAGACATTAAGTGTCAGATATGAAGATTTTAGTGGGCTGTAGAGTTGAATTCAGCCCCTGGAGGTCTGTCATCTGGATTCAGCTGCTGCTAGCCATTATTTGGCTTGCACTTCATTCTGGAAAAGAGTGTTAAATATTTTAAAGATTTAATTTGAACAGTATAACTGTGCAGATATCTCTGCCAGCAATGTGAGATGTAGCATGTATTGTCTAAGGCAGCTTTTCTGTCATCTCTACTAGACTAGTTTCCACTTTGAAAAAACCCACATTGTCATGTAACCCAGCTAATCCTCAAGAACAAAGAATATCTACACAGAGATGGTAGTTTAACTTACTTGTCTGAGTACATGCACATCTACACAGATGATTTCATCTAAAACACATGGACTGGATAAGAATCTGATAGGGGCAGGACCTGTAGCAGTTGACCAGTCAGGTAATTAGCTGAGCACACAGACCTTCCTGTTCTCTTCAGTGTTATCTGAATAACATGTCACAGCATGGAATCAGCTGTCCAGAGGGCAGTACCAGTTATTTGTTATGCTGCATTTTCAGTAGCACATAATGAATATGCAGTGTAAATATTAATTATTTAGTAGTCATAGTAATAAGTAAGAATTTTGCAAGGAAACCTAGGACAAGGCAAGCTTGGTCACCACTTTCTTTCTACTGCTGAGTGTACATCCATCCTTTAAGAATATTTTTCACCAGGAAGTGCTAGTTTGTTATGATCCCAGTAAGAAACTGCAAAAAAAAAAACAAAAANTGAATAACATGTCACAGCATGGAATCAGCTGTCCAGAGGGCAGTACCAGTTATTTGTTATGCTGCATTTTCAGTAGCACATAATGAATATGCAGTGTAAATATTAATTATTTAGTAGTCATAGTAATAAGTAAGAATTTTGCAAGGAAACCTAGGACAAGGCAAGCTTGGTCACCACTTTCTTTACATTCCATCAGATCCTGGAAATCCTGGCGTATCTGACATGGAAGAGCCCTCCAGTCTGACACAGCACACCATGCAGATCTCTAGCTCTCAGAGCATTTTCTTTTTTCTAAAGACATTTCCATTCATCACTCCTACTGCCAGATGAAAAGGATGTTTACAAGAGATCTTGTTGCTACACTTAGATGAAAACAAAGATGGGCAGGTGGTTTAATGTCAGGTGATGAGCAAGTTGCTCCTGCATCCAAAAGGTATGTGCATCCCAGCATAGGTCAGACAGCCAGGATACACCTGCAGCACAGCACAGACCTGCACCCATTCAGAGGAACTGTGAGTTGGATCCCTGACTCCTTGGTGTGGGGTGGTCTTCAGATTAGGATCATGGCAGAGATTTAATCTATCTAATCTGATTTCCCTATCTCATTATCAATCATTAGTTGATCTATCAGTACGGATAGCTGTGCTTTAAGTAGAATGGCCACCTGGTTGGGCTTTTTTTCCCTCTGCTTGTGTCTATGTAGTTGTTTTTTTCATTAAATCTTATTAACTGATAAAGATTATGAAGAAAGTGGTTTAGTCACACTGTGAATGTTGATATGTGCTCTTATGACTTCTAATCTCCACAGGGGTTATGTCTGATATGACTCAGCTAACAGAAAGGGCTTTTAAAAAAAAGCAAGCCTTTGCTTTCTTTGATGCTTTGCTGTTTGCACTGTCTCTGATTTGTTATTTCTGGTTCTGTCCTGGCAGTTTCTATTTCTAAAGCATTGCTGAAGGAGAAGAACCTGTGAGCACTTCTCACCTTTTTCAGCAGGAAGTCAGGGAGCTTACTGCAAACCTTCTCTTACCTCATTTCACCTTTAGTGTTTGGGCTTTGTGTCCAGAGTGCTGTCTGGTTCTGTTCTGCCCACAGAGCTGTGTGCTGGGAACCCTCAGAAGAGAAATGATACCTTCAGAGCAGCATCTCTGTCATAGCTGTGTGTTAGTCAAAGATATTATGTTCAGGATCTGCCTTAGGGTACTGTACAAATGTGAAACAAAAAGATAATAATGTCCCTGGATGTATTTTTCCTCTAAGAGCCAATTTTCATTTTCCTGTGGTACTACTCCCAGGTAGTTTTTTCACTCATCTCAGTGAGAACAAAATTGGGAAATTTCTTTTCTCATGGCAGTGGATTACAGATGACTTTTCCACCAAGGGAAGCCTGTGATCACTGGAATTGCAATTGTTGCATCTTGGAGTGACTTATTCCTGTGTCTCTCACAATAACAGGAATGGGATAACATTATTATTTGTGGGTTAATTATAGCCTTTTTTTATTCTTTATCTCTGAGTACATCTCAAAGGACATCCTGGAGCACCTCTATCTCAGTTTCCTCATCTGTGAAGTGTAATGAACTGTTGTGAATTTATCTTCCCTGAGGCAGACCAGAAGGGACCACTGGTCTGTCTTACCAACTACACGTTATTGCTATTCATTTCAAAGGAGATTCAATTTGCCTCAAATGGTAGAGGCCTCTCTAGGAGAAAGACTTGGGATCTGTCTTTGTTACTGCAGACCAGTTCAGCTGCAGTGCACAGCACTGGCAATCCTGGATAGCTACTTTTGGCTGTTGTCTACAGGCAAGTTAAAAGTGGTGTATATAAATGCAGCCTATTGTATTGGCATGGGAATCCTGTCCTTTCTCAGAAACATGAAAGTTGGTTTATGTGCTTGGGGTCACTCAGAACAGAAATAAAGGTTTTTGGCTCCCATTCTGAAAGTTAGACACATCACACTGCCTGTTGAAAGACTTTCAATCTGGAACACGTGGCAGAGGAAGGAAATGTCAGTAGAAACAAGGCTGGGTTAGACAGGTTATCAGTAGATGATATGATGCTGTGTGATGACTTAGGCATTTGAATTCCTCCTGTGAGAAGCTTAGAAGTGCATTGCACATTAATATAACATGATTAAATATGTTTTTCATGGTGAAAATCCACATCCTTAATTATGGTTTTTTTGCCTGCATTCATTTTCTTTTAAGTCAAAATATCATTAATGGTTTCTCTGATCTCTTATGTTTTGATGTGAAACAGAATGGCAGCCTTAGATATGTTCACTGGGAATTCCCATCCCTGTGTGGAAGTAACACGGATTTGGGGATCTGTCAGAGGCATCCTTTCTTCTGGCTGTCCCTGGAAGTAGTTGGATTCTGAACAGAATCAAAGGGGAACCAAAGAATTCTTTAACCTGATGTGTGAAATTTCCTTCCCCATCACGGTTAGCTTTCTCTTTCTTGATTATTGTGATGCTGTTTTAGCAAGGCTGTGAGATTGGCCACCCTCATCCTCATCTGGTGTGCATCCTCATCCACTGGTCCTCATCCACAGTGCATGAGTCAGACATTGATTTCATCTTTATATGTGTAAAGAATTTCCATTTTAGAGAAGCTTAGCAGATCCTTCCTCCTCCCGCTTTTCATGTGTATAGGAAGCCTGAAGAAATTTATGAATGAAACAAAACCTGAAAAGTCATATCATGGATATTACCTGAAGGTAGAAAATGGTAACTTGTGTCTTTATGAGAGGAAGAGACAGGATCCAAGCAAGCAGGCAGACTGCTCTCATAAAAGCAGAGCACAGCTTCAAGCTGTTGGTTATTGATACATCAGCATTCGTGTTTCAGTTGATGTATACCACCTGATATATATAATGTATTGGTTATCAATATATCTGCATTTGCATTTTAGTTGACATACATCATGTATGTGAAGGTCCTTCACAGCCTGCTTTATTTACTTGGTGTAGCAGGAGGCATGAAGGACTCAGGTGTTCGTTGCTGTCTACAGGCCTCACACCAGCAGTGTAAAATTGTCTGAAAATACAGCAAAGGACCCAAAATGCAGCTTGAGCTCCC
>VZTT01020948.1:68172-115980 GCA_013400855.1 Buphagus erythrorhynchus
CACATGGAATTGCAAAGTGTGTGTGTGGCTTTTTTATGGATTTTTGATGGTGTGAGAGAGATAGAGCAGAACTACAGACTTAAATAGATGCTACTGAAGTAGTCAAACAACCAAAGGCTGAAGTATTTTGAATCATGACCTATTCTCTTTCAGATCCTTAGTGTCACAGCAGAAAGCAAGAGCCAGACTGCTTAATACAGGCTAGTAAGTCAGGCTACACTGCCTAAAATTGGTTTCCTAGTCACAGGAGGAAGATTTAGATCCAAGGTGCTTGATGTGTGGTCCGCTGATGGCTGGCAGTCCACAAAACATCAGTCCACAAAACATCAGTGGTTAAGCTCTAAAGATTAAACTTTCATACAAGCAGTTATGTACTAACTGATTTAGACAGAAGGTACCATTTACTTTTTTCTTTTTAGTTACAAGTTTTGTAATTATATATATTGAATTACAGTTGTGTAAAATATTAAGATTTCAACATTTTGTCAATTCCATGTGATTTATTATTTGTCATCGATCCTTAAGCAACAGCAGGATATAAAATGAGCTCTATGTTTCTTTCAAAGGTTTGGATGGTCCAGTGATTAGGAAAGATTGAGAAACACTCTTATGTGCTCTTACTGCAGTTAACAGAGTGAGACTAGCATCTCCAAGGAGCTTCCATCAGGGGTTGTGTGTTGCATGGAGAGCTGTTGGGTCAAGGGGAAATACTTGGTACAAATTGGATGAAGGAGGACAACATACAATCACACCTCCTACTTCTTGAGCAGTTGCTTCTGAATACTGAGCACTGCATTTGTCTTTGTGCTTCCATGTCTCAGCAGACAAAGCTGATACCTTGGGAACTTTCAGACTAATCAGGCTAAAGGTGGAAGAAGACCTGAGTGCTGCAGAAGTATTGGCCAGTTTGGATTGCTGCAGAATCTTTGTATGACAGAATTTCTTCTATGACTTCATTAGGCAGCAAGGATCTGAGTCTAGATTTCCTTTTGTTGGCTTGTCCACTTGGCTGGACTGGGGCCACTCAGATTTCAGGTAGGTCTTGTGAGGTGAAATGGCCTAATGAAGGGATGCATCCCTGTAATCAGGCTCTTTGCAAGCAAAACACTCAATGGCAAAATCTCCCTTAGATCACCTGTATGGTTGAAGTTAATCACATGCTGCTTTTTGCAGGGAAGGTCTCACATACTTCTGTTATCACTGGTATGCTGCTTAGATTGCAAACTCTTTTGGGCAGCAAGTTTATTTAGTACTTTTTATCTTATAACACCTAGACAGTGGGGGTTAGTCTCTAACTGGTTCTTCTAAGTTCTATAGTAACAGAAAAATAAATATGGTATGAATACATGCAATTCTGCGTTCTAGATTAATCATTCTTGAGACTGATCCTGTGCTCCTCAGTAATTTCTCTGTGACACTCTTGCTGGTACAGTGTTCATGCTATGATTTGGCATTTCACATGCATGTAGTAAGAAAGAATTTAAACTAATAAAACACAAGCAAAACAGATGATGAGCAGAGTGGTGAGAAAGAGCTAGAAGAAGTGACAAAATGAAGACTGTGTTTTATCCTTCCATGTCTTGTGTGCTTTTGGAGAGAATGACTGAGGTAACAGGACAGACCTGCTCATTCCACAGGTAGGACTTGGGAAGGCACTCCAGACCTAGAGCACCATGCCAGAGCTAGAAACATGGGTAGTACTTTCCCAAGATTTTTACACAGAACCACTCCATTTGTTGCTCTGAGCCTCCAAACAGGCATAACTCCTTAGGAGAGTACCCTGTTGTTTGTTTCTTGCAGACATTTTGCAAGAGAAGGACAAGGGATTTTAATTGGCTTTGGGTGGTAAAGCAGTGATCTGCAGGCTGGTAAAAGTGGTCACAGAGCCAGAAGCAGGGCAGGGATGGCATCAAAGGAGAGAAGCTGGTTGTACAGTAAGTAGAAATGAGGAGCAAGGATTATGTTTCAGAAGGGACACACATTTATATGGAGGCAGAGGATTGGGTGTCAAGTTGGAGATTTACTCTTGGCAGTGACAGGGGAACAGCTGGTGTCACACTTAGGAAAGGCTTGTTTCTTCAAATGTTACTTGCTGCATCCCTTACTGCTCATGCACTAATTGCTAATAAAGAAAGATCCAGTTTCAAAGAAGGAATCAATCAATTCTCAGTAAAGCTGCAGTCTCTCTTTCCCCTTTCTCTTTCATGGAGCCAATAGTAATATTTTGCTTTCCAAAAATGGCAGATTTTACAGAAGAACAAAACCAACATTGAAGACCCTATTTGTGAGGAGCTACAAAGAATTCCCCTCATGTCTGGAATGTTGTACCTTTTTGGACAGATCCCAGGGATGCCAGGACCATGTGTGTGCCTGTGAATTTACCAGGCAGTCCAATGCTATCAGCATTAATTAACAGTTGCAGCTCCTGCAGAAGAAACACTTCTGTTCTGTTGAGTTCATATTGCTGCTTCCTTTCATTCAGCTCATTTATTTTATTTCTTGTTTCCAGCCTATAAATAAATGTTTACATAGGAAAGCAAAAAACTGACAGATGTTTCTTCCCTCATCTTTTGAGGGAGGCTTATAACCAATAACCAGCCTCATATAAGGAAAGGGCTTGTGCTGCAGATTTTATATGAGAATACCCAGAACCTGGATTCAGTGCAGTGCTGTAAGTTCCCAGTGGGAAGAAGGCTAATTATTTATTCTTTCCTGATTTGGTAACTGTAAAATAGTCTTAGTGATAATCTGTTGGTGTAAACTACCAGTTCTGTTTTACACGTGGTAGAGCCTGATGTGGGCATGAGGTACCCCCACTGGAGCAGAATTGGAGGGGCGATGTAAATGTTAATTCTGAGCTGAAATTTCCAAGCCAATGGTCAGAAGTCATGGGGTGCTCTGGGATGTTTTACATAGACAAGCTTCTTCTGTGGCAGAGCTCTCCTGGGTCTCAGTCCCTGAGGAGCCCTCATGGAAAAGTGAAACCAGGAATCTTGTATGGCATTTCAGGAAGACCACCTTTGCAGGGAGGACAGATGAGAAACACCTGCTGATGGTAAAGAGCAGAGCAATCACAGGAAGAGGACCTTCTCCATTCACCACAATATTTCATGGCCACCTTTGTCTTGATGTCTTCACCACAAATGCTCTTACACTTGCTGTGATCATGTGAGGAGTGCTGCTCTCTCCAGCTATAGGTCACATCAAACAGCCCTCGTGATGAGGTGGTTGTTCCAGCTTGGGCAGTTCCTACAGGGCTGCTCTGGGTCGTGCTCTGCCTTAGGCCCTTTTGTGGATGAGCAGTTTGAAGCTCTTGAGCCTCATTCTGCTCATGGAAGGGTTCTGCTTGTCCTGCTGCCTCTTCTGCTGTGGACTCGAGAGGACATAGTCTGTGCATATCTAACTTAGACCTATGAGCCACTCAGATTATGTGACCCACAAGAAACTATCCTTGGTGTTAGATCAGGCTCAATAACACCATTTGACTCCTAAATCTACCTGCAGAATTCACTGCGACATGTGAAAGAAAGAGATGGATGCTGGAGCTGCCCTGAGGCTAAAAGGCTTTGACTTTAGTCACGTATTTAATGGAAAAAGATTGAGTGATTTGACTTGAGAATGACTGCAAGACAGGTGGTTATATGAAAATGAATTGATGGTCATTGTTTAGATTCCACTGAGCATGTCCCTCTGCAAAAAAAAGCCCACTCTTCTAGCTGGTATTTTTTGCTGGAATTCATAGCAGAGAGGCCAGGGGCATTATGGACACAAGCACTGAATAAGACTTTTCCTCTTCCAAACAATTTCTCTAGGTCTGAGTTAAAGCACATTGTCAGGGCAGCCTGGAGGCTGTTTGCATTTCCTTGGCTTAGTTGTACCTGTTTTGTAGCTGAACAAAGGACTCTGCTTTCCAGGTTTATTATTTTCATTCTGCTTATAAGGATTTTGGTCAAAACAGAAAGATGTTGCTGTTTAGAAAGAACATTAATAATTAAATTGAGATACTCTGGGGAATATACCCCATGAATCTGTTGAATTTAAGCAGATCATAATAGTTTCCATGACAACACACTCTGCTGTCCTATTTACAGAAAGGGTGTTTCTCATAGGATCAAATGCAGAGAGGAAGCTGCTATTTTAAAATATACCTTAAAAGCACAAACACTGAACTAAGAGTAAATGGTTTCCTGCATAAATGTTATAGGGATTTTCTCATGCTTGTTATACTGTGCTCACCTCTTTTCATAGCTGTCAGAGTGCAATCAGTCAAACCAATCCCCTGCTGCCTCTAATGATAGACAATTTGAAGTCTAATTATGGTTTCTCAGGATATAATCCATCTCATAGATACATCCATATCTGGATATTTATAAAGCTGTAACTGTCATGAGCCTGCAATGGAGACTTCTGTGGTTCTTTTGAACAGGTCTGCAAAAATCTTTGTGTTCTACTGCCTGTCCTGGTGTCTGCTTGTGATCTCCCATCTCACTGTGCTGAGTAAAGCTGATTTCATCAGTATTTGGACAGAACTGTGAGATCCTTGTGTATGGTGTGTTCTGTTACAGCTATTACAGCTGACTCTAAGATGGGAATTCATGGTGATGGCTTAGCACTTGTACACTTAGAGATAATTGAGGAACCACACATTCACTTAGAAGATTTGGAGAGTCTTCAACCCATCAGGAATTGCACAAGCTCTTTTCCTCTAATCTAGCAATCAAATAAGTGTATCATTTTATGTGCTCAAAAAAGCCTTACAGCCATGTGATCAGTTACAAAATCTGTATGAAATGAAGTGTGATCATCCAAACAAAAAAGATGGAATTCAATAGAAAGCTTCTGGATGTAACTTTCTAAGAAAGAAGTCACAGTACATGGGGAGGGGGGAAGTTTGGATCTGGAATAATTACAGCTTCTCTATTTTGCCCTTATAAATATGCTAAGGGGTGCATTGTGAAATTTTAGCAATAACTGCCACAAAAAATCCCAGTCCTGCCTTGTGGTAAATCTGAGGAATCAAGGCTGAACTTTCTGCAGACAAACGAAATAAATCGCTGAAAAATGCTGTTTCAATGCAAACGTCAGTAATTTTCTCATCCCTAAGGCAATACCAGAGCTTCAAGTTGTGTCAACTGGTGCTGCTTTGCTGAGGTTAGTGAGTGGTGTAAATCTACCCAGGTGGGAGACCTAAGGTTGTGTTTGTAGCTCAGAATGGTGAGGGCCATGTTGAGGGTGCCAGCTGCATCCTAGAAAATTGAATATTATGGGACAGAATTTGGCCAGTTCAATGGAGGACTTGTGTTCTTAATGAGTTAAACTGCCCTTTGAGTGGTGACAGGTCAAGGATAGAGGGCTCCTAAAAGCATCATTCTATCATGATCCTTTCATTTTAGCATTGGGAATTTCATCACTAAATGGGGATATGGCTTTACCTGCACTTCAGCAACCAAAGTAATTGAATGGGCCATCCCAAAGCCTGTAATCAAGAAACCTCTGACCTCACCTCTGGAGCTCTGATGAGCTTCACTATCAAGCTTTTCTGTAAGAAGTGGTAATACCCACTGAAAGCTGAGGATGAAGAGCATGACCACCTTCTCTTTAGATTCCATCTGGAGAATCCAAATGCACATATATTTTTAAAGCTACTTTAATCACATCAGACAAGTAGAAACTCTGTAATCTCTCATGCTTCATGCCTGTACCCTTGTGTGAAGCTCTGTTACAGAGGGTGCTGGCTAACCATGGCTGCTGCCATTGGCTCTGAGCACATCCCTGATCCTGGCAACCTTAAACCACTGCTGCTTTGCAGATTTTCCAGAACTGGACATCCCAGCAGCTCACTGACAGCCATTTCCAGGGCCTGAGAGGATGTGACATATGTGATTGATGATACACACCCTCTGCCTGTTTCTACCCATTGTTCCTAGATCACTGCAAAAGCAGAAGAGCTGCTTGAGAGACTGCAGACAGTCACTGAAGGATTCCTGCCTGCTGTCCATGAAGCAGAACGTGCATTTTAAGTTTATAAATACTACGCCTGCTTTTGCACGGTACTTGAAAGTGAACCAGTCTACTTTCCATGTAGTTTGTGATAATTCATATTTAATCTCATGTAAACCCATTCTATAAAATCATACCCCCCACCCCAAGGATTTACTTATAGATGAGATATTTTTCATTTCTTTGATTTAGTGTGTCCTGAGGTTTCTGCACTCAGATATGCTATACAGCCACTGGAATAGCTCAGCATTCTTTGTCAATTATTATTCTGCTGAGCTTTGCAGATACTTGGCTGTAACAAATCAGGTCCCTATTCAAACACTGTTATGATTTATGTATAGTCTTGAAACCAAGAAACCTCACTCTGGGCAGTCAGGCCATAAATGGCTGAAATCTGTATAAATTCAATTCTCCAGACACATTTTATACAGCTACATGTGTTTGAAACAGTTTTACTATTTCACTTCAAAATAATGCTTTGTTTAGAGTGGTACTTGCAAAATTGTCATCCTTCTATGTAAATCCCCTTGCCTGAGAAAGAGGACAAACACTGGACTGTGACATTTAAACCAGCAGTATTAACGAGTAAGAAAAGATGGAAAAGCATACATAAGATAGCATGCAGTGTGGGCGTTCCCACAAAAAGTACAAGCTGCCTTCTCAAGCAGCTGCTTATTTAAAAATCTCTGAAATGGTCCTTGAAGAATTGGCTGTCTTCCCCTTTGCTTTCCTCTCAAGTTAGGTCTGTGAAGTCTCCATCTGGCTCCTAAGCCTCAGTTTATGTTTTATTTTATATTTTGGGTAGCTGCCAGCTGAAACGTATATATGTGAGAGGGAAGGTGAGAATGGGAAAGAGGTGAAGTCGCTAAGCCAAAAGAAAGAAGGGAAGCAAAGCCTTTTCTGTTCAGAATTGTGCAGTGCACTGGCTCCTTACCTAAGCCTGAGACAAAGTGATATTCCTCATGGTGTAGGAATGGAGCTGTGCCTGTGTCACAGGCTTTGATCTGCACACATTTGTGTTTGGGGAAATGCAGAATAGAAGAGAGCAGCATGACTTATTCCTTTTACTCTCTAAGGCTCTCAGCTAGAGCCTGAAATTCAGAGACATATGAGAAGTCTGTGAGAGATCAAAATTGAATGCAAATGAGAACATGACATCTTCTGTCAGAAGGAGGATTGAGTATCTGGATAGCAATACTGCTGTCTTGAGGCACTAAAAAAACCTGATGTCTTCCTCAAATTGTGAAATTAGATTTTAAATCCCAACTTCTATAATATGTGCATATATGGCATATATCTGTGGGCATCAGCTATTTTGATTTTTACTCTGAACCTGCAAGGCTGTGTACATGCTCTTTTCTGAGAAACTATTGTCTGATACTTTCTTTTGAATGGAAATGTTCCTGTAATTGCTTCCAAGAAATCACCTGATGAGAATAAATGAGCAAATGTGGGAATTGCTAAGATGTGCTCACAGTGAGATTGTCTCACTGTGCAATGGTGGGGGTGGCACAGAAGCAGTGCCTGGAAACTTGTGACTTCTCTTTCTAGATCTCACACTGCCTGGGCTGTGACCAAGCTGCTGATTTCCAGTGGTGAAAGCCATTTATTTTCCAGCATGGTCAATGAAACGTGTAGATATCAGTCATCTCAGCCTTCTCTGAATGTTTTTATCCTAGGTATCTATTTGTCCAAAATCTCAAATTGTCAGATGTCATTATAAAGCTCTCAGTATGAGCTGGTGTGCTATGAAATGCTTCACTGTCCTCACTAGTGAGTCTTGCCTGCATTTTAGATAATAGCTGGTTGTTAAAAAAATGTAATGTAGGTACATAGTAGTTGTGCTGTAAAAATTGGTGTGAGTAAAAAGAAACCCCTTTCTCTCTCTTACCTTTAGTTAAAGACCCAAACTTCACTTACTAGAATATTACAGGGATTGAAATCTAGTCTTTGGTGTAACAGGAAAGTGTTTAACCTGTTAAGCTTCAGATTGGAAAATATCAGAAATTAAAAAAATTGAATATTAGTCAAGGAACATAAAACCTACTTTAAAAAAGTACTTAAAAAGGTAAAATTATTTGGGAGGAATAGGGAAGGAATTGTCTTTTTGTAGCAGAAATATATTAAGTTGTGAGGTGAATCACGATGTAGGAGAGTTAAATAGATGTAGAGAGATTTCAAAGTTCAGAAGAGAAGACTTGCATTTTAAGAAATATCCCAGAGTGGCTAAGGAAATGTGTTCAAGTTCCAATTTTCTGTCTTGATGCATATACACTTGTACGTACATACTCTTCATTGAGCAAAACCAAAGATATTTTAGAATGCTCTGTACAAATTGCATGAGATGTATCTGTCCAATGCACCTGCAAAGTGAATTGCAAGTCAGAATTACTTAACTTCAGCTGCAGTTCTGGGCAATATGCAAGTATTACTGAGGGAATGGGCATGAATTTTGGAGGCTGGGCAGCTGAATTTCCACCTGGGGTACCTTAGCCCACCCACACTGTGTGCTGGTATGCTCTGAGCCAGAAGCAGTGACAATATCCTGCCCAACCCAAGCAAGCTAAAGGCACAACAGATGCAGCTTTTCTGTGTCAACACTGCATGATGGATGTCCATCCAGGAGAATGCTCAGCTGGGCTGATGTGGAGCCAAAATGTACAAAGAGCATCTGGGAACTCAGCTATTTCCTGAACACTTGGAGAGAATTGAAGATGGTGAAGACTTACAGAGATGCTGGTATTTCTGTGCCTAGGGTACTGCTGTGTCCTCAAGTACAGTCCTGAAAAGCCTTTTAGAACTATTAGATCAGAAAAACTAAAGATTCCTGGACCCTGGAGTGTGTATTTGTCCTGTTACTAGCATAGGTCAACCCTTCAACAGTCTGAATATAACTATTCTTAGGATCAATTTCATTTAATCCATCTTCATTTAACCTGGAAATACAGTTCTCTGACTTCTAAAGAATGAATTTACGGGCTCTGGAGGAGATTGTTATTTAAGAAAGCCCTTTAAATCAGTTTTAGCTTGATCAAGGCTTTGCAGCCCCTGATCCTTTTAAAAGTGATCATAGCATGACTATTAGCTATGTATGGGTAATTTACTTTCCCTGTGAGGTTCCCAGGGTTCCCAGCTCCAGCAGAAGAAAGGCTGTGTCATTTTATCTCTAGATATGTACTGTGAGCCATGGTGTTTAGCATAGGGGTAAATAAACTGATAATGACCTCTCTACTCACAGCTTTGTGTAAGAATAGATCATGCAACAATATTACCATAAAACCATTATAGTAAACTGCACAGTTAATGACACAAAACCTTGTAAGTGAGTTTGTGGCTGTAGAGATAAGGGAAATCTAGCTGTTCCTCTAGCTTACTAAAAATGGCTAAGAGATTTAGAGCACTGTTTGTAAATATTCATTTCATCTCCCTACCCCTCTTTTTGAAGCTCTGCTAACAGCACCCATTCTGTGTTAAGTCTCAGAGTTAAGACAGTGTGGTGCTATTCTTCACATGCTTCCCTTGGCAGTCAGGTAGGTATTCCCCAGCTTAGCTCCTTGGGGACAGCACCAATTGCAAAGGAAAGGGTGTGGTGGGGCTGAGGAAGAAGGTTCTCCAAGCAGCAAGGAAGAACCTCCTCATCATTCAGGGAGTGGATCCCTGGCACTGCTCTACCTCTGATCATAGGAATGATGTAGTGCTGTTCTCTTCCAGATCTCAACACAGGGTTAGGTTAGTAAGAGAATTATCCAGCAGGTTGAAGAAAGTGATTGTTCCCCTCTATTTTGCAACTGTGAGGGGATGTCACAGTTGCTGGCTGGAGTTGAGTATCCCATTTGAGTTTCCCTGGTAGAAGGAGAGCCCTGGAAGCAATGAGTCCAGTGCAAGAGGGTTGGAGTACATGGTGCACCAGGGCAGATGAGTGGGATGTTTGTTCAGCCTTAATAAGAAATGGTGAAGGGGAGATGTCATTGCTGTCTTCAAAAATGTGGAGGATTGTTACAGAGCAGGCTTTTTGTGGAGGCACAGCAAATGGGGGGAGGCAATGGAAGCAAGTTGCAGCAAATGAAATTCTGATTATATATAAAGAAAAGAATTCTTCAAAGCAAGGATAAGCAAACATGAACAGGAGTTCAGAGATGAAGATACTGAAAATTTGACTGGACAGGACCTGGGGCTCATGATTTATCTCCGGCAGGGGATTGGTGCTGCTTCTTTGCTCCTGAGTGAGTCTGGTTCCTCCCGATTCAATCCTGGAGGAAGTGCTCTTGCTCTGCAGTGAGCATTATCCATGGAAGCTCAGAAGCCAAAGTGCTGGGTGCTGGCTCTCCCATATATTCTCCAGGAGAACTTCAGAGGTTCAGTAGGTATTTTACATCGTGACCACTGTGGGTGAGTATGTGCAGGAGATGTGAAACAAGAGGTACCACTGTACTGTCATTTTGGTGTGCTTTTCATTCCATGTGTGAGCCCAAGTCCACAGTCTGCCCATGCATCCCATAATGAGTCTCATACCCCTGTAGGTACTAACCACCCCCAGTCTGTGAAGTGCTCTGGGGAAGCTCTCCCATTAACTTGTCACGATGGGTGTCACCCCCATGGGGCTGATGCTGCCCTGGGACAGCCCTGAGAGGTGTGGGGTCAGGGTATTATTTAGGCTCTTCCAGCTGCTGTTTTGTACCACTTATCCTGACACTATGATTTAGGATTAGCCACTAAATGGTCATTTTTCTTCTAATTTATTTTAATTAGAGGCAAAGAGTTGTCCTGGTAGTTGAAACTAAATTCAGAGGTGTAGCCAGCAGGTCTGATTGATTATTCATTAGTGGTCCATGGCTTCAGAACAGAGGCGTGTTTCCTTCTGCTTTCCTCTCCCTTATGTCTGGTTAGACTGGAGGCTGCTCTGTATCAGTTCAGCTCCAGCTGGAGATCTCTGCCTTCATGTTTATCTCAGCTGCACCATGCATTTCATTACAATGCTCTTATTATCTATATAAAATGGAAGGATTAAAAAGGATGAATGGAATGAGAAAAGACCCTGGAGGAAAGAACTCTATTAAATTCACACTAGAAACCCTAGTCAAATACCTGTGAGAAAAGACTAGAAGTCTCTCTTTTTCAAGCTGTATGACAGTTTCTTGTTTTCCTTTGTTTTAAAATAAAAATTAGGCAGGTCCTAGTAAGAAAGCAGGTGCCCAGCCACTCCCTAAAATGTTTATAGTACCCAGAAGAAATACCAATCTGTGTATGTGGGCCAGAAAGAGAAACTTGGTCTGCATGGCCTGTGAACTCCCCGCAATTTTGCAGCTGTTATATTTAGCATGTGGCATTCTGATACCCATGCTAACCAAAGCATGGAGCTGGGCTGAATATTCTGAAATTACCTGTAGAATCATCTTGCCTTAGCTTTCCTATGCTCTTGCTTTAAAACGAGTTGAAAACTGGACACTGTTCATGTCCTGATATGATTCTTCCTGTATGATTTTAATGTCTCACTTTCTTATCATTTCAAATAGACATAAACTAGTAATGAAATAGAAATAATCAGAAATCAGTAGTAATGACACCAGCTTTGATATTCACATCAATAACATTTATACTTTACTTTGAAATCCTTCTTTGAAGTGTATTATCAAAATGAGAAGAAATGTTTTAAAGATGTGTGTGGATTATTTTGTTTGTTTGTTTACTTAACTAGAAGGTAGATGCTGCTCTGAAACATGGAGGTTACGACTGAGTTGGATCCCATTTGTTTTCATTGAGTCTGGTCCCTCAAAATGTTTGGTCTTCTGGTTTTTCTGATTAATGTTCTGGAGTCCTCAGATATGTAAGAAAGTCAGTTCCTGATGGAAAGACAATTACATTGTTTAATGTTAATTTACCAGCATCCACTATATCCACCATACTAGTAGAGGGTGGATGCCCCCCCACAGCAGGGGGGTTGGAACAGTAGTAAAATTTCACCTCAGGCTGTTTTGCACCAAGCTGGCTCTGAATATGCCTGGTACCTTTTACTGTACCAAACTGCTCTCCTTGGCTAGGAGAGAAACCCTTTGGTTTCTGTCCTCCTTTGAGAGCTTCTGGAGAGACCCAGAGGTACTGACAGCAACCTTGGGTCTGCTTGATTTGTTGCAGCAGATTGGGTCATTGATAATCCATGGAAAGTCAGTATTTTTCACTGCTTTTGCTGAATATTTGGGCCAAAGAGATCTTCTGGTTTAATTTTGAAATTACATTGAGCTGAAATATTCCTTGCATTTAGTTAAGCACTTCTAGTAATGTTCTGTCCCTGGGAAGCTGAAGTAACAATACTCTAAGGGGGTTATGTTGCAATTGATTTGGATGTGTTATAGTTTCATTTAATTTTTTATTCCTGTTTTCTGTCTCATGAGTACACCACAAGAAGTCTAAAGCTGTCTTTCAGTGAGGGATAGAGGAACAGGAGCTTTTGTGTTTCTCGCCACTTCCTCAAACAGTGGTAGCACTTATGGTTTGATGGTGGAAGTCTTCCATAACTTGAACTGTGTTTTCAGATACAGAAAATGTAGTAGGATTATGCTCTCAATTAGGATTTCTCTATGTGGTTATGCTTCCTAAAAGGTGATTCACATAGTATCAGTCAAAATAATTTCAAAATAATACTTGCAACATTATGTGGTTTTCTATGGAAATAACGCAGAGCTTCTCTGTTGATAAGCAATCTATATTTTATACCTTTTTTTAGCCTAGAAATTAGTTTGGTTAGGTTATAAGTTTTTCTGTTCCTTTTCATATCATGAGCCTACCATAAATCTGTAGGCTAACTCACAATGCAGATTTTGGACCATCTGTCATCTCTGGAATATAATATCAGTGCTTCTAAAAAAACTTTTCCCACATAAACATCCCCCTCTCCAAAGGAAGAGCAGCCCTTCCCATCTAAAACATACCATTTAGTTTTCAAATTGCCCTTTATTTGACTTGGAACAAACCAAAGCTCTCAAAGCTGGAACTATAGGGTCAGTACTGGATAGGGAAAACGTCAGAGCTCACAGACCCTGAGCCTTTTTGGAGCAGTGGAGCTGGGTGAAGGTCTGACCCGGTCACAGAACAGCAGTGCTTTCTTCTCGAAAAGGCACAGATTTTATTGCCCTCAGTATCACATTTTGATTAATTACTTCTTCTTCCCCAAAGGAGCGATGAGGCCGTGGGCTGTGCCAGCCCTGGGAGTAAGCTCAGTGCTGTGGGCTGTTTTCTCTGCGGTGCTGCTGAGCTGGAGCGTGGAGAGAGGAGGAGCAGCAGCAGCGAAAATGCCTCTGGCGAGGCCCACGAAACATTATCTCTGACAGGCAGCTGCTCAGAGCCTCTTGTGGTGTTCCAGGCTCCGTGTTCTTGTTGACTGCAGTTTCTCACACGCCCCACACCAGCCCCACACCAGCCCCACACAGACCCCCTTTCAAATATTGTCTGGGTGACAACAAATTCCTCTCTCATCAGTGCTCTGGACCTGGCAGCTCCGCTGAAGGCAGCGTGAAGTAGAACAGACCAGCTTAGTAAACCTCTACCTGCAAGGAATTTGCTTCCTAAAATAGCTGCAGAGCTGTGGGGTATTTTTATAGCAGCTACACAGGAATTCTCTCTTCTGAAGGACTGGAAAGAGAACTTTAAAGTGTTGGCTTGAGTGTAAATTGATGGAATTCTGCCTGAGTTTGAAGAGAATCTGGAGCAGTAACCCTGGGAAGGGTTAAGTGCCTGCCTAATCTTGAATGGACTTTAAATATGATACTCAAGGGCACCCATGTAAACATAACCCTGTGAAGACCCTTCACTGCTGGTAATTTTTCTAGGAATGTCAGGCTTCAGTAGGCATCATGTGCATTATTATAACAATCCTAATATTTAACAAGGTTTCTCCATCACTAATAGAGTTATTTTACCATTTCTATCTTCTTCCTGGAACAGGAAGTGTGGAAAAGGGAACAGTGGGGACAAGTTTATCTTGTTTAGACCAGTCTGAATGTAGGATTTCAATGTGAACAAATGTGATAGCCCACAGAATTACTGAGGTTGAAAGAGGCCTTCATGATCATCCAGTCACCCCTAAACCATCTCCCCAAGTGTCACATCCAGACACCTCTTGAACAGTTCCAGACGTGGTGACTCACCACCTCCTTGGGCAACTTATTCCAATGCCTAACCATTCTTCAAGTGAATTTTTAAAAAATATCTAATCTGAACCTCCACTGGTGCAATTTAAGGCCATTTTCTCTTATCCTTTCACTTTAGACACAGCAGAAGAGACCACTCCCACCTCACTACAACCTCCTGTCAGTTCTAAAGCACAGTGAGGTCTCTTTGAGCCTCCTCTTTCTCCAGACTAAACAACCCGAGTTCTCTGAGCTGCTCCTCATAAGACATGTCTTCTAAGCCTTTCAACAGCTTTGTTGCACTTGTGGACATGCTTCAGCACCTCAACATCCTTTTAGAAGTGGTAGGCTCAAAACTGAACACAGCACTTGAGATGCATCCTCACCAGTGCCCAGGACGGGGGGACAATCACTTCCTGGAATTGCTGGCCACACTGTTGCTGATACAGGCCAGAATTCCATTTGCCTTCTTGGCCACCTGGGCACACTGCTGGCTCATTTCCATCTGACTGTCAACCAGCACCCCCAGGTCTCTTTCTGCTGAGCAGCCTCTCAAACCACTCTGCCCCCACATGCATGGGGTTGTTGTGACCCAATTAGTTGTGTAGAATCTTCAGGCTGGCCAAGGCCAGTTTTTCCACCCATCCCCACTGCTGTTTCTTCACCTGTTTGTGCCTGGCCATCTGCCAGCTCCTGTGTGACGAGTGCCCTGGCTGAGAAAAATAAAAAAGGGTCATGTCAACTGGAAAGGAATGTGTGCTGCTTTGGGTAGATGAAGACTGCTTAAATTAGAAGCATCAAGGACAGTCCTTGAGTTGCTGTTTCTGCTGGAAGGCCAGTCAGTCCCTGTGCCCTGCAGTTACACCGGGAGGAGCGTTTAGATTTCAGCAGCCATTAGGTTACATTAACCGAGATGAAGTTTCACTTTGCTTCTGTAGTAACCTGGCTGAGAAGTCAGAGGTGGATCTGGATGGAAAGTAGAGACTCTGTGTTAGACACAGAGCTCTCCTGGCTCTGCCTTCTTCTTCCTTGGTGTGGGTGTGTATGTGCTTTGGAAGTGTGGATGTGAGGACGTGGTCTTAACAGGTCAGAAGAGCTGAGCAGGTCACCAAGGAGGTGCAGAGGAATGTTTCCCAAAGCAGAGGAATATGCTGGGTGGCTGTGCAAGTGGAGCTTTACCTGCAAAGGCAATTCATGACTGGCTGAGTGACATAGGCACACCTGCACGTTTGTCCTTGGACACAACCAACCCCATAAGGATGTTTGATTCAAGTTGCAAGTAGAGTTTGAAGTGAGGCTAATCTGTCTCAGGGATATCAGGTCCCAGCGCTTTTCTTGAGAGATATTTTTGTCATGAGTATTCTCAGAGAGTATCAGGATGTCAGTCTGGCATGGTCAGGTATCGACATCTCTTGGGGCCCAAGGTGGGGATGGTGTCAGCTGTCACCCTGAGGGTGAGCAGGCAAGTTCCTGACTTCCCTGGAGCCACCATTCTGCTGCACAGTGACCACAAAGAATTTGCAGGAGCCACTTCCTAGAGAATATAGCCCAGAACCTCCTCTGCAGCTGGTGCTTCCTCCACCCCAGCCCCCTCTTGAATATCAGGCATTTGACCTGTCCAGGGACTAAAATTAACCCTTGCCGTGACCTTGTGCACTGCTTATTTTCACATCCCCGGCTGCTGGATTTCAACTGGGAACCTTCAGTGCAAAGACAGTGCCGTTTATTTTTAATCTGTGGCACTGTGTGAACATTAATTAGGACTGATAATAAGGAACACAAACGTATTGGCACCCTTCTTGGTGGTATCATTGAGGAATGCTGGCATGGTGACAGCTCAGCTTCTGCTCTCTGTGTAAGAAGCACACACTAGCCAGTGAGCATGTTAAGAAAATAGGAAATATCTCAATGATTCCTAAGTGTGTCCATCCCTGTGAGCAGAAGTTGCCATCTTGGCTGCTGTGCTGATGAAATGGGAACATTAGTTATTTATGGGCAAAATAAGGGCTGTTCTATTTGTGTTGTGGTAGTACAGTGTTCTTAGTGTTTGGGCAGCCCAAACACTGCTGGTGGCATGGTAACTAGAGCAGCAAAACTTGGATGGCTTGGGATGTAGACAGCCTGTGCTGGTATATTTGTAACAGCAGGTTACCACGCAGAAAATACCCCTGTGGTTAAAAATGCTCAAGGGAGTGGATGTGCAGGCATTTCTGGAGGTAACCTGAGTCCAGGCAAGAGCTCCTAAGAATCACTAAGAGCCTTCCCATTTATTTCGGTGGCTACTTTATGGAGCATGAGAGTTAATTTTGTGGGTAAATGACTTTTCCATGAGGAAAGCAGCATCACCAAATCAGAACTCACGATGTCCTGTGGGACCCTCCCAGGTCATGGTAGCAGCTCTGAGGCTGTTCCCCGGGCTGTAGCCTACATTCTGTCAGGGATACTGTCACATCTGTGATAGTCTGTGCTCTTTGATGGTCAGATCACTGCTCCAGCAGATCCAGAGAAGGAACAGAAGGATATAATAGCCAGGTCTGACTGTAGCTGTCCTGGTAAGTGCAGACAGAAGGAGTTTTGGTGATGATGCAGCTGCTCCCCTGGAATATGACAGGATTTGCTAAAGAGGAGCCAACAGTTCAATTGCTTTACTATTCTCCTGACAATCAGGAAACCCCACAATATGGGAAGCTTCATCCTTTCCTGTCATTTAAGGGTAAACTAGAATAATGAAACCCAACCCCCAAATCCTACATAATGTAATTATATTAATAAATACAGTTCATCCATTCCACATAATATCTCCTGGTGATACAGGGGGTTTCTCCCCTCCTTTTGCCCTTGGTCTCTTTATTGAGTTGAGCATTCCCTTACACCGCATCAGGAGGAGTAAATAAACTCAGTTATTTGTCTTTGTTGCAAAAGAAACAATTACAGCCTTTACAGTCCCTCTTATGGATCCTTCCCAGTGCACTTCCACTTTCCCTGTCTTTCTCTTTCCCCTCCTGCCTTTGTGTCTCCCTTTTGATAAAGGATGACCGGAAGCACATGTAATGATCCAGACTGGGGATTGCTGCTGCTGAGGTGCCTAATAGGATTATAGGATTTTCAGCATTAATCTTTATCCTATTCTTTAGGCAGACTAACCTTTTACTTAGATTTTTGCCTCCTGTTGCACAATAATTCAACTCTTCAGTGATTTATTTACAGCTGCTCTTTTGTCCTTTTTCAAGGTGATTGTAATTGGTGTAGACCTCCAGCACAGAGCAGTGTGAGAACTGTTAGGCTGTTGTGGTTATTTGTTTAGTGCTGCAAGTGAGCTTTTCCTAACTCACTGATGGATGTCACCACCTCCTTGCCTCTCTCTATACCCTGACAGTGTGTGCTTGCTTTAGCCCAGACTTCAGAACATTTCTGTAGCTTTAAATGTAGCAACTACTCTACATCAGGCTCTGGGAGGTTTGATGATCAGGATATCTGCTTCTGCACAGAAGGTAAAAGGGCCAAGGCTTTCCTGGGTACACAGCTCATTCAAAGAAGATTTGAAAGATGGAAATGGGTGGGGAGTGGGTTGACTCTGGTTTCCTAAGGAAATGAGACTTAAGTTGTCTGTTTTTCCACTGCTGCAAAACCCTTGGATCTGCAAAGTGGTTGTGGCCGAAATAGATGGGTCAGAGAGGTCTCAGATATAAATTTCCTACATTATTGCTAAGAATTAGCTGCTGGATAGGAGATTGTTTTATAGCACTGTCTGCCAGGAGGTAAAACTGCAGTGCTGACTCCATAGGCAGGTCATTAATTTGGCTGGCTATCACCAGGCAGACAGACAGTGCCTGTAACACAGAAGGAGTCACAGCACATCTGAGACCCAGGTCAGCTGTCAGCTGTGGGAGGGAACTGAGGGGCAGTCCTTTGATTTTGGGGATGTGGGAAGAAAGCTGAAGGTCCTGTGATCTGGTTCAGATAACAATAGAAGTGTTGCAGAAGAAGAATGTAGAGATGAGGAGGACTGGAGAATGATATGGTTGGAATTGGTGTGGCTTGGGCTGCTGTCTCTCAAACTGGGGGCTGTCAGGATGACTGCCAGGGAACAGCTTGTTTTGGAGGCAATGGAATGATGTGCAGTGGGGGAGCACAGGAGCTCCAGGGTGTGGCAGAATACATGCAGGGAACAGCAGAGGAAGAGGGTGGTGGCACTGCAGTCATTAGAGGAGAGAAGGGACCAAGGTAGGATGTGATAAAAGAGTAAACTAACAGTGGTTAGGAACAACGTTTTTCAGGCATCAGAGCAAAGATAATTTACTTCAGCTTGTTAGGCTGGTAGTGGGGGTGACAGGGACAGGGGAGAGAGGTTTAAACACTGGTGCATCCAGGTGGGGTAGAGACCACACAAAGGAGGTGGAAAGGAGACTTGGACAAGGAAAGACTTTATGGCTTTCAAGGGACAAAGGGGCGACAAAGGATCAGCCTCAGCTTTGTGTATAGCGTGCAGAAGGAGTGATTTGGCAACAGTCTGAGCATGGAGATGAAGGAAGGCAGGAATCAACAATAACTTTAATTACACGGGAAGCTTGGATGGAGGGGAAGTGAGAATTTTTGTCTTCAGCAGAGTAGAGGAACTGAGGGAAGGGATGGAGGATTGATGTGTGTGTTTGAATTAAATCAATTGTACTCAACCCTGATCTAAAGCCAAGGGAAGACAGTAACTTCAAGAGACTTTTTTGGAATATCCCTGTATGCAAATATTTATCTTAAAAACGCTGAATATGCTTTACAGAAATGCCCAAACATCTTTTGTCTTCCATTTGTAGAGTGTGCCCAGAGCTTAAGTGACCCAAAGCCACTTAGTAAGCCACAGCAGTGGCAAGACTGGCTTCCAACATTCCTTAAAACAGTTTTCAGTCTAGTAAACCACAGCAGTAGCAAATGTCCATATATGCACACAACACACTGCAAGGCAAATCAGTGAAACTCTCAATCTCCAGTTTAGGGAGATCACATCACCTTATTAACTGTCCCTGGCTCTGCACATGCAAAATTATTGCAATTTCCTTCCCTCACAGGATTTTTTCCCCAAGTATTTATTGTCTGCAACTAATTATTTTCTGGTATTCCTATAAACCACTTGCTTCTTCAGGATACAGTGACTTTTTGTTACCAGCACAAACTGAGGAAATGAATATCAATCATTCAGTGATCATTTGCAGGAAATAAAAGTGTGAGATAGCAGCCAGCCTAGGCCAAGAAGGAAGAACAGCATTGCAGTGCTTTTTATAAGGAGAGCCAAAAATATTTTTCATATGCTCAGCTGTTATTTTCTGAATTTTGTAGCTTTCTTCCTTTTGTGAACTCTACCTTCTTTAGATTAGGTCCTGCTACCACTGAACTCGGAATATTTGTTATTGGCCTCAGTGAGAACAGGATCAGGCCACTGTCTGTGTGGTTGTCCTTGCCTTAAGCAGTGTTGCTGTTTGGTGGGATACTGCAAGGGGCAAAAACACTTCTGGTTTCCCAGAATCTGAGTGTTTGTATATGATCCTTGTAGATAGCACAAGCCCCTCTGAGTGAAATCAGTTTGGAGCTGACTGTTTCCAGAAAAGCTTTTTGAAACCAGTGTGAAGCCTCTGTAAAATGTTGAATCTCCTCACTCAGTAGCTGCTTTTCTGAAGTCTGCATTGTGCTTCAGGTTCTGCTAAGCCATGCTACAGTGAGCATGATGAATAGCAGGCAAATTGCCTTTGGTCACTGCTTTGGAAATCAAGATGTGTGCTGGCTCACCCCATTCTTTCATAAATACCTTCCTGAGCTCCGGGAAGTACGATGGTGCACCATATCCCAGAGTGTTAATTTTTAATGTCTTATGCACGTAATGGACTTGACTGTAATTACGAGTCCCACGGCACACAGTCACTGCTGGCAGGATGGAAAAAAATGACTGCAGGTCCGTGTGGCTCCACAATTAGGGATTGAAACATTGATCATTTTCACTCCCTGGAGCAGAGGAAACAGTTGTATGAATTTAAAGCAAAAGCGAAAGATGGGTAGTTGCAAGCCAATAAGCATTACCCTGCAATCTATTAAATTTAGACTTTGCAGCATCATCTTCCTGCATTGAATAAAACTGACTGAAACCTGGGCAGGGCAAAGTGGTTTTGACAAGCCTATGCTTACGTCCAGAATAATCCAAGTGAACAAGCGTGTAGGCAGTGATGCAGAGAAAACCTAGTATAAAAAATTCTCCATGTTTTTTTCTCAGTAGTGCTATTTTTAACTTACAGATCCTTGTTTCTTTCTTACATGAAATCTTGAAGCTGACAGCATCCCTTTCAGACTAGAAAATGAAAGGAAGATGTCTGAAAGAACAGCAGAGCTGGGATTTTTAGGTCTGTGTGTTGGTATATCTTGGTGGGCAGATTCTTCCTCCTTTCATGAGCCCAAATTAACTTTACTGGACAGTGCAGGGTTCTTCCCTATACCAGGTTTAATGTAGGATAAGGCACCCAAACCCTTGCACCAGTAGAACTTGGATCCTGCTTTATCATCAACCAGCTTTTCAGAGTACTGAATAGAGGTGGAAGGGATTTTAGACAAATAATTCTCTCTCTGAAAGCAATACTCCCATATTCCTGGTGTTGCAGTAGATCGTTTCAAGATCAGATTTTTAATTCCCTTTTGAAAGTGTGGTGGTGACCTTTTTTGTTTGGTTCGGTTATTTTGTTTTTTGTGTAGCTCATAAGGTACAGCTTTGGAAACAATTGCAAAAGGAAAATCAGTCTGAGTCTCTGTTCTTCATTCATGTCACTGGCACTAGCTGCTCTGAATTCAGTGATGCAAAATCACTCCTGTACTATACTTAGTGCACTCAAGCTTCAATCAAATCCTAACACTTTTTACCAGTGCAAAAACCACATTTAAAGCACAGGGGGGAAAAAATATTTCCCTGTGACAGGAAATCAATTTAATCTGTTTATTGTTTGTTTGTTTTTTCCAGGCTTATATTTGGCACACTTTACCCCGCATATTATTCTTACAAAGCCGTGAAATCAAAGGACATCAAAGAATATGTGAGTAATGAGGTTTGTGGTTGTGCTGGGGGGTTGTTTTCTAAGATTGCTCCTCACCACTTTGGAAAGGTGTTGCCTGTATTCTGGGAAAGCTCATAAAGCAGTGCAAGGGGCAGACTGGCCTGAAGGACTGGACTGGTTGATTGCTGGGCACAAACGAGACTTGGGTTTGTGCTCTGGCTCCAGTGCAGAGCTGATGTGCTCCTCCTGACAAATGTGTGCTGTTCCTGTGGTGGTGAGATATACAGTCGACTTAAAAGGCATTTGGCATCCAGAGCTTTGTGTGCTCTTCTTTGTTTCTGAAGAGCAGCATAAATCAAAGCCATTTCAAAAAGCCTTGAAGCTTTAACTGCTCATTCAAAACAAGGATAAGAGGAGGCAACTCGAAGTACATATGACTGAATCCTCAGACAGAAACATCCTTCCTTGCAGAGCGACCTATTTACAGGCAGGTCTGGCAGCTGGGTGTGCTCTCTTTTTTCTTTCTGCTGAAAAATCTTCCCTGGGCCCTGGTTTCTAAAGGCATATGGGGCCATCAGGGAATGTGAAATGAGGGAAAATCAAAAGCACTTGGATGCTATTGGGGTCCTGTAGGATTTGTAGTGCCCTTCACAACCTGAGCTCTTTTAATTTCATTGAACCCAGCTCAGCCTCCAGATCTTGACTCTTCAATCCTCTCAAGATCCCAGGGATAACAAGCCCATTTTCTTATCTGGATAACAGCATAGATGTCTATCCCATTAAATCTTTAGTGCAAACTCAATCTGGGACTCACTGTTGTTGCTAAGAGTTTTGTTTATCGTTTTCCTCCTTCAGAAAATGGTTTTGGGTATTTTGAGAATAATAAGTGTTACAGAACACAGCAGATACTTAAGGCAAAATGTCTCTGCAGCCCTTGCACAGCTGTGCTTCTCAGGGCCTCTTTGCTTGAAAATGCTGAAGATGTGCACAAGTATCTCCAAGCAGTGTCTGCCACTGGTACTTAACGTTTCCATAGTCTCTTTCTGGAAGGTATTTTGTTGAAGGGCCCAATTCCTGTTGGAAATTTAATTGTGCAAGAGGAACTCACATCAGACACTTGTGGTTGTGACGCAAATGTGAGAACAGCTGATCTAAGACCTGGTCTGCCCTTACAATTGATTTTATAGCAGTTCTGGCAATGTATCCATTAAGGCCTGATTAAAAAGAAAAAAAAAAAGAAGTAATAATTTACACTGACACAGGAGGAACTTTCACTTATTAATCAAAACTTGTATCACTCTAAAGTAATTTTATTCTGCTTGGTAATAGTAATTTTGATGAATGTTTTAGGCTGATCCAAGCCCATCCACCCCAGGTCTTGGTTTGTGTTTAAAAGTTTTGCTGGCAGAAATGTATAACTGAGAGAGCCATGTTGGCACTGAGGCTCTGAGGAGTCACAGTTACGTAAAAAGTCTGGCAGAAGCTGCACTGGGAAGATGATGCTCTCAGGCATTTGGCAGTGCCATTATTGCTGTAACACTATATATAGGTATAAATATGCACATAAATATAAATCCCAGGAGAGCAGTTATGTAGCAGAGTGACAGGTGCTCAGGGAATAATTCCAGTATCTAGAGGGAGATGGAGACTATCAGTAGTGTCCCACTGTATCGGGGAGAAGATGGGGATATCTTTTCCAAGCTGGTGAGATCCAGATTTATTGATGTCTCTATCTTCCATTCCCCAGAGCAATGCCTGGTGTAGGTATCCCTCTTGTACTGTCTTCCCTTCAACCTTTCCTTTGTCTATTGTAATTGTGCCAGCCTTAGCTAACACAGTCCAATTCTCTAATTCATGGATTTTCATGGGTTTTACTTCCTTAAGCTTTCTGACATGCCAGCAAAGCTGCTTAGGGATCTCCATTTTCAAATACACCTAATTAAACAACAGTTGTCAGTTGAATTAGCAACCTTTGTCTCACCATCTTTTTCCATCCTAAGAAGAACCAATACTGCATACTTCAGAATAGTTGAGCTGTGCTTTTAGATGCCATTTAGTGCTCAGTGACAAAAATTTCCAAATTCCTTAATTACTTGAGGTACTACAGTTTATCTGACCAAGTCACCATCCCCAAAGGCTCTCTTGCTGTCACCCCTAAAGGAAACCATCATCCATGACAGTGGAGTTTCCCCAGTTGAACAGAGACAGCACAGCACAGCACATGCTCTCACTACCAGTGTGAGGTAAAACACTCCCCCCTAAGCCCCAGGCAAGGGATTTAAACTATTGCCCTTGCCCTTGTCACTGCACTGGGTGGGGGTGGGAGCAGGCACAGCCACTCCAGGGCTGCCCACTGAGTCAGTAAATTGTGGTGAGTTGATTGTGTTCCTGAACCCGGGATTACAGGATGGGCAGTTACCTCTTTACCTTTTCCTGGCTGTAGGTATTATGTAAGTAATTACATTTTGTCTTAACTGGAGTTTGGCCAACAACCTTATTTTAACATTTGCTATTAATACAAGCCAAGTGAGATTTTTAATGCCCTGTGATAGGGCTGTCATGCTCCACTGGCTTGTGGAGTTTCTCTAAGGACAGAGTCAGGCTGCTCTTCTTTTCCTGAGACCAGTTCCTAAAGGCCACAGTCACCTTCCCAAGGGCTGTGTAAATCTGACATGTTATGTGCTGAAGTGGGGCAAACTGGCACCTTCAAGTCCACAGTAATTGCTAAATACACAGTGAGGAGGGTGAGGGGGTAAGAATTTCTTTTCCTGTGAGAGTTATTTTGTGCACTTGTGCCTGTAAGAGATAGTTTGAGACTGTTTTTGTTTACCAGGTCAAATGGATGATGTACTGGATCATATTCGCACTCTTCACGACAGCAGAGACATTCACGGATATCTTTCTTTGCTGGTAAGCACCAGAGGGGAGAGGCTCTTTGGCATGAGATGAAAAGAAAATAGAAATGTTTACCAGGGGAAAAAAGGCAAACAAAGGTGCACTGACTCCTGTACAGGGGTTCAGCAGCTTCAAGTGCATAGAGGGTTTTTGTCTGCAGGAGATACGCTTCCTTTCTCAGTGCTGCCACAGGAAAAACAAGAAAGAAGTGGAAAGGCTCAGTGGTATCTCATTAGTGGGAAATCATTACTGGACTCTCAGGCCCTGCTTGTTAGAGAGGCACAGCTGACTGCCCAGTTGGATGCTTGCAGAGGTCATCACATAAACAACAGTTGATTTAGCTACAGGCAGGGTTTTAGCTTGCCTGGCTGTATCCTACAGTAAATATACAGACTGTGGATCAGGTACAAACAGCCCTGCAGCACAAGACTTTGTAGGTTGCTATGTGGGTGATTGTTCCTTGTATGTTTTGCCTGACATATTCCTGGTTAGGCTGGGTTTCTGGTTTGATGGAGGACAGTGACAGTCCACACTGTTGTGGCTCTCTGGTGCCAGTGGAAGGATTCCTGGTGACCTTGGTCAGAATGAAAGCACATAAATGCCCATTTATCAGATTCAGTTCTTTTTGGATGCTCAGGTTTGAAAGTGTTTGTTGCTTGGTTGCTCTTTATAGTAAGGTCTTTCTACCAGAAACCAGTGAGATCAGTAGACTTTAGGATGAAAATTTAACTGTAGTGCTTGGCCCTTACAGGCTATTCCTGCATAGCACTGCATGCCTGGAGTGAGTCCTCCAGAGAAAGGAAATCGGGAGAACTTGGCAACATGTCAGATCCATTGAAAAGGAGATAAAATACATTACTGTCTATCTAATTTGCATGCAGGTCTACCTCTCCTGTGTTCATCTGGAGCTTTGGTTTTTTTGGAGGATGAATTATGTGGGTCTGTCAGAAGAAATGGCAGAGGGCTTATCCAGCCTGTGAAATCAAGTGTGCTGTAGAGATCCTCAGTGAGGTGGGAGGTCAACCTGGCACATCCATGCTCAGAGTAGAGCATTGCAGAGGCCCTTTGTGTCAGACCTGGGTGCTGGCTGGCCCAGCTGGCTCAGTGACGGCACTGTGTGGCACAGCAGGAGCCTGTCTGGGCCCAGCTGGGTTGATCCACAGCCTTCACAGTTCTCTGCACTGCTCTTACTTGCAAAGGATAACAATTGTTCATCACACTGTTGTGGCAGCAACATGCCTGCCCACATGAAGATGCTGCTGGGTGGCCAGTCTTGAGCTCTGGGCTTCATCCTCCAGAAAAGAGTCTGGATAATTTAATCTCAGGATGTCCCTGGCTGCTTGTTACAGCTAAAGCATGTCCTGTTGTTAATATCCTCCATATTTTGCAGTCCTGCCTGAAAGTCAGTGTGGATCTGCACCTTTATGTTGCTTGGACAACAAAGGTTCTTGTATTTCAGTTTCAGTCATGTGAATGTTACCTTAAAAGCTGAGAGGCAGAGGGATGGAAAGTGCATAAATATATTAATGAAATCTTGGTTTGCTGGTTTGGTCTTTGCTTTCTTACAATGACTGGGGATACTGTGAAGGCAGCACCTGTGATCTTTGCATATAGAAAGCTCCTCTTACCACACATCAGAGACTCTTCCAGACCATTAAATAATGGTCCTGATAACCAAGTAAAGATTCACCCACATGCCTCATTGAGATGTGTTCAAAACTGAGTCAATATGCTTTAATCTTTAGATTTTTTTGGTAAGCAAAAGCTGCCTTGAGCTAGGCAGGCAAATCCCTACCTGTGCTGAGCATCTCTAATTAAGGGCAGTGGTTAAATTGGGAGCAGACAGTAACTCTCTTTTTCTTCTAGGTTTCCATTCTACTATGAACTCAAAATAGCTTTCGTAGCTTGGCTGCTGTCTCCATACACAAAAGGCTCCAGCCTCCTGTACAGGAAATTTGTCCATCCAACACTGTCTTCAAAAGAAAAGGTAATCACAGGTGCCTGGATCCTCTCTGGGTGGAACAGAACTATGGTGTGTTTACTCCAGTCTCTGTATCATTCATTTTCATGGAAGGATTGGGAGTTGCTGATTCTCTTCCTCTGTCATTTGATCCCCTCCTTTTGGTTGGTGTTTTTGTTCTTTGTGGTTGTTGTGTTTTTAAATAGTGGCATCTGTTCAGTGCACTCACACTTATTAACTCATTTTTCTGCAGTTGAGAAGCTGGGAGGGAGGGAGATAAAAATACCTCCTGAGCTGCTTTGCATGTACTGGGTGATTATAGCTGGAGTACTCTGTTGTGGCTGGATATAACAAATAAGAGAAACTTGGTCTGGCAGCCAGGACTCCTCAACTTTGTTCCCAGCTCTGCCTAAAACATTGTACAGCAATGAGACAAACAGCCCAGGCAGTCTAAAATGGGCTTAGCAAGCACATGCCTGGCTGTGAAGTGTGGTTAAAAAAGGCATGTAACATGTTGAGGTCCTTGGTTAAAAAATGTCTTGCCCAAATTAAAGATGCTGCTTTTGGGAGGGGGACATTACAGCTTGGATCATTTGCCTGTCTGGGAGATTCCTGTGGCTGTGAATGGGACACTGTCAGACAGATCCATTTGGCTCATGTGAATAAACAGGCCAAGAACAGCTATTGTCACAGACCAACATGAAAACTGCTCAGTGAGAAACTTTTTTCTGCACTGGCAACTTGGAAATGAAAGCTCTCCATTTAGCCACAGGCAGTGAAGGAGCAGTTGGATCTCAGTCCTGTCCAAGTGGGAATCAGTCCCCTGTCTCTGCTTCCCTTTGCTTGTGCTTCTCCCAAGCAGGGCTCATGCATTTTGAGTTGCCACCTTACCTACAGGGAATAGGGAGAGCAGCCAGCAACTCCTCACAGCCTCTTGTCTCTACTAACCCAGGATATCCACCAGCTGAGTACTAGAAGTCATTGCTATCATTATCACCCAGACCCCAGTGTCCTGAGGGAGGAAGAATAAGGGAAGGAACCTCCCTAACTGTTTCACTGTATATTGAGCAGCATCAAAGTCCAGAAGCTCTAGGCCTACCAATTCCATGGGCATCTGAAGCTGTGCACCACTGTGATGTGCAGAGATATCCCAGATATTTCTGAGGCCACCTGTCCTGGACACACAGCAGTGCAGCTTCAGCTGCCCAGTGTCATAATATGGTTATTTTTAACTATGAGGCAATCCCATTTGTCTTTAGAGTGCATGGTTTGCAAATGGCTGTCAGTCCGTGCTGCTCAGGCAGATTTCTCTTGCTTGCAGGACCTAAACTTTGGGTGCCAGTCTTCCATTTGTAGAATAGAGTTCCCAAACCCTGCAATGGAGGTTACTGCCCCCCAGCAAACTTTTCCTCTTTGCAAATACTGGCTGTGAACTTTTTTCCTGCCACAGTGGAGGAAATGGAGGACATCTACCTCCATAAAGTATGATCTGACTCTGCCAAGAATTTGAGGCTGGGAGCATAAGCCTGAACTTGTCCTTCTTGTGCTTTTTTTAATTGCTTGTTTTGTTTTCTGCTCTGACAGGAGATCGATGACTGCCTCATCCAGGCAAAAGACCGGAGCTACGATGCCCTTGTGCACTTTGGGAAGCGGGGGCTGAACGTTGCAGCCACGGCAGCTGTCATGGCAGCTTCAAAGGTAAAGGTGCAGGTCAGGATGGTGACTCATTAGCATCTTATCTGCATCCATTGCCAGCAGCAGCCACAGTGTGAAGGGGAGAGATGGTGGGGGTAGGGATTCTCTCATTATTTTGTATAGTGACCCATAATTTTATGCAGTGACAGGAAAGAAGATGGAGTTCATGAAGGCTAAAGGTTGTTCTTCTGCAAGGCATACACATAACATAACTGGTGTATAATTCTCTGCAGAGATGTTATATAAGAGCGAATGGGAAGTGCCATTAGTTTCTTTTGGAGGATGAGTAGATATTGGATGAGGGGTCTCATCTGAAGGGGTGTATCCTATATTCTCTTCATGGCAGAGCCAAACCCAGAAAATAGCTGTTATCTGTTGTTCCTTTTCTTGCCTAAAAGCTGCAAGGACCTGATAACTGCATTTTTGGGCCCTGCCCTCTGGCCATGGAGTATCATGGCTTAGAGTCAATGTGCACAGTGTGTTTTGGGAGTGAGACTTGGCTCCCACGCCTGTTGCAAAAGGATAGTTAGAAACATATGGACAAGGAGGTTCCTATGGTAGTAGGAACAACATGAGAATGGGAGTTGAAGGAAGTTATTTTCCTCTGCTAAATGCTTTTCCTATGACCTCAGGTACATCACTTTAGTATGTCTTGGCTTTACTTCCTGCAAAAATGCATAATGCATCCTTGGGAGACCAATACTGTAAAGTCTATAAAGCCTGTTGAATGCAAGGTATTACAGAAGGGGGGAGCCCAAAGGGTGTGCCATGCTCATGGGATCACAAGGATATGCTAAACCCAAAAATTGCCTCCCTTTTCTCTGCCTAGCATTGTGCAGACTATATTGTCAGGCCTGTCTTCTCCTGAACTGTTGTTCTTCAGTAGGGAGACTCTTCTAACCCAGGGACTGTGAGATAAACCAAATCTGGACTGAAACCTGGGATAAACATGGAGCTAGGGCAGTGCTGTGCATTGTATGCCCAATGAAAAAAATTTCTGTGATGCCTCCAGGACCCTTAACACTTGTGCTGCTGCCATGAAAGCCTGAAGAAGTCACACTGGGGACATAAATAGACTCTAGGAATGCCAGTTTTGCCACCACTGCCTTTGCTCTGAGCCCCTTCCTACAGTCTGTGCTGCAGACTATCTGTGCTAGAGCTGTTTTTAGGACACAGTGAGAAACTATGTGTGAATCCCAAAGGAATTCTGGCTCCTGTCTAGGTAGCTCCTGAATATGAGAAGCTCAACAGTAACCCAAACCCACAGTGCCAACCTGTTCCTCAGTCAGGACTGCAACAGTGTCTGCATCAGCTGTTCAAGTGGAATGAACAGTCAGCACCACAGTTTTCCTTCCCACTGTTCCACTTTTCTGGTGTTTTTCTTAAGAATCTCTCTGCCTTGAAATGTGGCACCAGTGGCAATGGGGAAAAGAGGGAAGAGTCTCCACGCTACAAGGAAGCTGTTGTTTTTCATAGTTGATGAAACTCCTCATTCAGTGGTGGAAGAAAACAACTCTGTGACTCGTGTGGTATTATTGTACTGCACATCTGCCAACACAACTTGAGAGAAAACTGTTAAGATATTGCAACCTGTAAATGGGCCAGAAGAGTCTTTCCTGCCTGCTACTTTGGGGAGGGGAAAATGATTTGTTAATAAGATTGAGAGGTTGTTATTGAATAGATTGATTGATTTTTAAAACAAAGCAAGGACTGTTCAAGTATTTCCTTCAGTCTTGACATTTAAATTACTCTAAATGTATGAAGAAAAAATAGGACCCCTGGCTTCCTTCACTACTTTGGCTTGTGGCCTCCAGAAAGTTGCTTGTTTTTGTGTGCCTCGGGGTGCAGATCCAACAGAGTGTGAGTCTATCTGAGAGCTCTCCTCCTCCAAAATGGGGTAGTGCTCCAGCTCCCAGTGTGCACCAGCATTCTCGACCTCCTCAGGTTATCTCTAATCTGTCAGAAAGTTAATCCTGAAAGAAAAAGAAAGGAGTATGTTCTTTTGAGCCCACAAACGTATCTTGAGTGCCTGAACCAGCATAAGAAAAGGGATTGAACTGCGTTGTGAGGAGCATGGTCAGAGGAAAGGAAGGCAAGATCATCCCTTCCTGGTCTTGGGAAGCAGACAGATTAGCTGTGATGTTCATGGAACTACACCCCAATCCGTTCCCAGTGTAATATCCAGGAATGGTTCAAGCAGCTTCTGTCTCTTGCCCTTGTGAGACGGAATGTGCGGCTGTTCTGGCAGGGAGGGCTGCCCGGGCTGAATTACAGCCTGCTGTGTTGCAGTGCAGAAGTGCTGAGCTGGGGTTCCTCAGGTAGTCAGGATGTGATTGGGTGGGTGTGGACTGTCTCCACCTAGCTGTCCCTGCTGCTGTGGAGGGAGTTGTTTCCCAGAAAAGTGTGATAGAGCAGGCAGGGGTGGGAACTGTTTCTGTTGCCCTGGTTTTCAGCTGCTGTCTACTGCATGTCAACGCCCTTACTTGCTCACTTGAGAAGGTGTAACTGAGCCAGATTATCCTGCGTGAGAGAAGTTTAAATGACTAATTATCTGGAAAACACTTTGAGCAGACAGATGCCAGACCAGACTGCAGTGCTGTCCTTAGGGGGAAGTTTCCAGGGAAGGAGGAAAGAGAATTAGAAATACTTAGAAATACTATTTCTAAGGCTTATCATGGCTTTCCCAATGCCAAGATTTAAGGGTATCCAGCTAGTCTGTGATAAGCATTGAGTGTAGATGGGAAAGTGAGCTGTTCATTTGGTTTCAGCCTTTAAAGGATTGTGTTAAAATTGGAACCTGTAGAGATGATGATTTATTCAGAAGCACTGAGCTCCTCTACAGCTTCCATGGAAAACATGGCTTTTACCAGCAAGTGAATGTGAGCATTATTTACTACTTCACCTCACTAGGTGAGGAAAAGATGCTTTTGTATGCAGAAATGGACCCTCAGACTTTGCAAATCATGTAGTGTCAATACACAGTGAGCTGCTGGGCTGAAAAGGGACTCTGTACAGACCTGTTTCAGTAAATTAGCTGAAATCTAAAGGCTCCTATACCTGGAGAACATCTCATGCTGTGCTTAGCCCTGTCCTCTCTGTCTGAGCTGTGATCCATCATGGTCTTTTGTCTTTCATGATAAGATCTATGGAGCTTATCTTTTAATTCTTTTCATTCATCGTATTTTTTTAATCCATTCTTTTTGTCCATCATATTTTTAATCCATCCTGTTTATCCATCTTATTTTTATTCATGCAGCACAATGTGTCTGGCTCTCTGATTTACCATTTGAGTGTGACAGGCTGCTGCTTATATATTTACTGCAGGCTAAGATGCTGCAAGCTGTGCACAGCCACACCTTCCTTATCTCTGATCCCCTGTCCCTTTCCCTTTTCTATCTTAAATATCCTATGGTTTCAGTTAGCCAACTGCAGGCTTGTCCTTCCCCCTCCTCCTGCTCCCTGCCCCTGCTCTGTTTTGTTTTGAAGCCACAGTTGTGCTAACACTGGCACAAACCTGTGCCAGTTCATTTTACAGGCTGAGGAGCTGTCAGTGTCCCAAGCACCCCGGGTCTGCCCAGCTGGCTCACTTGGGTGTTTTCTCTCTCTCCAGAGAGTCTATTTTTGATGGTCACTAGGCAAACAGAATGTTGGATATCTGGTTTATTTCCCCTGGTAGGTGCTCAATGCAGTTCTTTTCCCTGCCCCCAGCAGCTCACATCCCCACCAGGGAGCATAATCTCATTTGGGGCTCTAATCCTGTCCTCATCACTTGGTGATTTTGTCACATGTGGTGACTTGAAGTGGGTCAGTCCTAAGTGGTAGGATTAAATGACCAGGCAGTAAATCCTGCTGCTCTTTGTGTGTTTTCAATTAGTTCCAGCTAATTCAGCCATTTCCATTCCCGAAGAGCCCTGGGCACTGACCATCACCATCTTTCCAGCTCACCTTGGTGGAGAGCAAACAAGTGGAAAAGGAGCTTGCTTTTGGGTCCCAGCAGAAGGGAGCAGCAGCAGCAGGGCTGTTACAGCCCCAGGCAGGGGAACTTGCAAGGCCTTGGCCAGGCAGTGCAGCCATCAGATGGATCCTGGCCATGAGTGGGCTTTTCATTGCCATCAGTCAGGCTTCAGTGTAAGCAGCTGGGACACACACAGCTGCAGCAAGGAGATGCTCCAGTGGCTTGGAAGCAGCACCAGCCTTCTCCAGCACACTTGTATGTACTCCCTTGCTGTCACCACACTCCCAGCACTTACCCTCCACCTGTCAACCTGAGCCTCCTACCCCCTGCTGCTTTGCCATGTCCCCAGTCCCCAGCTCTTCTATCCCTGCTTGCTTTCCCAGAAGTTTGCCCAGCCCTGCCATTGCCTCCTGTCTTTTTACAATCCACACATCACCAGTTTTACACTCTCCTCTATCTCTCTCACTCTCTCTTTTAAGCTCCTGGGTTTCCCAGATCCTGTTTGGATGTATCATTATTCCCCACCCTGAACAAACCAATTCTGCTAAATTCTTTCACCACCTGAAGACAGATCCTGCTCCCAACCACTTGACCACCCCCAAATTGCAGCCTCAACTCTGCTTTTCAAAGGAGATTTGGAGAAACATCCCACTGCCAACTGATCAGTGTACTCCAGAGGTTTCTGATGATGTACCTTCCCCTGCCTTTCTGCTGCCCTTCTGTGGGTAAGGTGGCAGAGCAGTTGGTGCTGTGCCCCATTGCATGCCTGCTTTTACACAGGGGAATGAGGCACAATGTGGTGCTGGCAGTGGGCACAGAGCTTTGGCAGGAGAAGATAAATGAGGTGGAGGGAGCAGGCACACATGACTGGTGTCAGTGAAAAGCCCATTTGTGCCTAATAAGTCTGAGAAACAGTCCAGGAGCCTTTCATGCATGGGGAAATGTGGCTGGCAGTGCTGCTGGGGCCAGCAGTCACTGTGGGTGTCGTTCAAAGGAGCAGGCATGCAGACAGGCAGCAGGGTTTTCAGGATGTGCATCCACCTGCCTAACTAATGCTCAGGAGTGCAGCCTCAGCAGTTCCCAAACACCTGTCTGGGCAGGCATTTCTATTCATTTCTATTTCCACCTTTGGGCTCACCTTCCCCTGGAGGGTTATAGCTTCATTACCTTAGGGCCCCTCAGCCCAAGAAATTTATCAGGAGGTTTTTCAGTACATTTGCCATGTTTTAAAGCAGAACACTGGGAGGGAAATGCTGGTGATGATTTAGCCTTTATCCTCTTTAGACAAACAGCACCTTTTAATTCATTTCTAGTATGCAGCTGGTGTAGCCAGTGCAATTGCCTGAAAATCAATATTTAGATCCCTAGTTTATCATGCAATTTAAAACCTATTTACTGTGGGAACTGGGAGAAAAATACTTGTGTGGGAGAGACATGCTGCCTTTTGTGGCATAATAGTGGAGAATTGCACTTCTACTTGAATTGGGAGAGGGAGGCAGGGGGTGGGGAGCATCCTTTCCCTTAAGATGCTTGATAAAGCCTCTTTGTAATGATTAGATCCTGCTGCTCAGAAGGAGAGTACTCCTTTGCTGGACAAATATATGGAAGCACAGTCCTGACCAATCTGCTTAGCACCACATCTGTGATGGCACATCATGTGCCCTCATCAGTAACATGGCCTAGAGCTGCAGAGGTCAGGAGTGATTTAGAGTTCACAGTTTGAGAAGCCTTTGGGGACACTTTACTGTTATCTCAGAGAGGCTGATCTTGTTGCTTTTGAAAGTAGCTTCTTTTAAAGGCTCTCCATTTGGGATCCAAAATCAAAGATCTTGGAGCTATTTTATGCCAATAAAGAGGAACAACAAATGGCTTTCTTAAAACATATGGTAGCATGCCACTGATTACAGCACTTTGTGAACTATTCTTGTCATGCGTGATGCATCTTTTATTCAGAAGTCTTTAAGAATCTTTTTTTCACAAATCTATAGAATCCCAATGCTGTTTGATTACAACCCAAGTAACACTTTCCAGTTTCTCTTTCATGTTTGGTTGGTGTCTCCAACAAGCAGACAACATTCACTGAATGCACAGGACAGCAGAACAAAAAAATAAATTTATACAGAGAGACTAGTGTGGGAGAAACAATAACAAAGAGTTCCCTGGAGAGGAAATTAACTGCACAGACAAAAAGGGTGGATGAAATTACATTTCCACCATCAACATTAATGTCAGCTGGTTTCCCTTTCAGTCTTTATTACTGTCTGACATTTCCAAACAGGTAGCTCTTCCAGACTAGGCATGGCATGCAGGCCCTGGCCATAAATAAGGATATTGCTTGTAGGATATTTGTGTTCATATGGTGGCAGAAGCAATTTACTCCTTCACTCGTGTCTGTGCTCAGACCATAAAGCTGATAATTTTGCTCAGGGCCTGCCTGCAGCCAGACATGAGGAAGCTTCTGTGTGCAAACTCCTGCTCACTGAGCAATTTCCCACTGTCACCCTACTGCTCAGGAAGACTGTCAGTCACCAGGACTAAAATGACTGCCACGTGTCCCTCACATAATCCTGTGCCTAAATTAGTCATTAGGCCTGACACTGGGTATTTCTCCAGTGGGAAGCATCAATCAAGTGCAAGGAGTGGAGTTGCAGCCCATTGTGTTTATAATTTGCTTTACTCTTTAAAAAACACATGTTAGGTGACACCTTGTCAGCTGGGGCTATGGAGTGGTTTCTCCATCTCTCTGGGAAGCTGAGGAAGGGAGAACCTGTGTTCAGAGGTGTAGTCCACAGGTGGGTGTCCCTGCTTTTTATGTGTACGTGAGTCCCTGCACATGGTGCCCAGTGTCATGCTCATTGTCACCTCAATTACTTATGCTTTAAATAGATCTTATTCTCAAAGCTTTTATGTCTGTTGCCACAATGGCTCTCTTTTTTCCCTTTGCTAGGTATCTCAGCTACTCCATTTACACTTGTATTTGGACCAGAAAAAAGGGCAGGTAATCTGCTGAGTGCTTTTACTAACCCCTAACTAATGTCTGCTCCCTGTTAGACTAGTTGTTAGACTAGTTTGAGCTGTTTTCAGCTGAGATTGGTCTGTGGCCAAATGCTGTCTGCTCTGCTTCCAGTGGGTAGATCCTGCGTGCTGAGCTTTAAAAGCCTGTCCTTGATCTCATCAGCAAATTGCCTTCCAAGTCCTCTGCTGGCAATTGAAGAGAGTCCAGCTCCAGGCAGGGTGCTTTGTACATGGAACACTCATTTAACCGGGCTGATTGCTGCTTTATTGGCCAAGCTGCTGTGTTTGCTGTTGTGTTCTCACCAATGGATGAAGGGAGCCTCAGTATTGCTGCTGTGATCCCTGTGAGGATGGTTGGGGTTGCAGTGGAGCTTTTGGAGGATCTCTGACAGGTGTGGCTGGGGCAGTCCTGCTGACACCATAGCCATAAGTGACATCCTGGGAACGTGCACTACACCTTGTAGTGGACCCTGGCAGGATGGAAGCTCCAACATGCATGCAGACATCTGTGGAGGAGAACTACTAACCACAGTTCCAGCAAAAAGAGAGGAGAACATTAACAGATTGAGTATTGTGCTGGAAGTGTGCTGAGTGTGACTTAGTGTTCCCTTGCTTGTCCATTAACTGCTGATCCTAAGAGGCAAAAGGCCAGGAGGTGTCATCCTGCATTAACACTGATTGTATTAAAAGCTTCTCTTTTGTGACTTGGCAATTTTGAGTTCCAGATTTGTCATGCTGTGTCATAGTTTCCACAGCTGCAAAATGGAATTTGTAGGTATTAGAGGTGTTTTGAAGCCTAAATAATGTTTACAGAATTCTTTCATATTTTCAGACTGAAGGAAAGATAAAATCTAGACGCTGTTATTTGTTTATATTTAGATCATATTCAATGGGACTGTTATATAAATTGCAGATTTTTAAATTATATGCTTAATTTTATTTACTTTAGTTTTAACTACCTATGTACATGAAGTATTTATAATGAATAATTCCATTGAATGTAAACCCAGTTTTCCCAGACTCCTAAATACATCTCCTTCTGAAAAGTTCTAGTTCGAATGGGAATGCAGAGACTGATTTTAAAGTGGTAAAAGAAATTAAGACAGTTCCAGCTCTTTCTGATGGAGTGCCTTTTAAGTGCTTGTCACAATGCAGATTTCAGTTTTTGAAAGTATTGCTGATCCTTCCAGGCAAATACTGGTTGCATCAGTGTTTGCTCTGGACCCAGAGAGGTTGATGTTTGTTTCTGGAGATGGTGATGGTGATGTCTGCAACATGAAGAGGAAGGCAATGTGCTCTGGAAGTTCAGTGTTTTAATACTGTTTTGTCATACTCTTTAAAGCAAAAAGGAGGGAATGTGCTAGATGTGGGTGAGGAAGGAATGTCTATACTACAGCTGTCATTTTGACCAAGGCAGGCAGATATACTTAAATTAGTTTTAGATTAACTACTATGCCATGTGGACGGGAGCTTTAACTTCAGTTAGAATCACAAATTAGCTTCTGCAGCTTGTCTTGATGGTCAGTGCCTTCATACTGTTGGTGCAGTCATGAATCTAAATAAGGTTGATACCAGGTGATAGCAGTCACTGGGCAGTGATATTACCATGTCCTTTTCAGTATTTGTCTTTTATCCTATTCAGTAGCACTGAGCCCTGGCTCTTCCCTGTAAAAGAGAACTTGTGAGGTTGGCAGATCCTGAGGGAAGAAGAGGCAAAGGAAGCCTGAAGAGCTCCACTTTCAGTTTGTGCTGTACCTTCACCTGTCAGATGAATTAGGGGACAGATGCACCCTAGTGATCAGGGAACAGAGAGACACCTGTTCCCACCTGTGGCCCCCAAAACCTCACTGTCCAGCAAACTCACTCTCTGTAAAATCAGAAGTGCCATACCCACAGGGATGGTCCATGTCTTAAGAGAAGCTGGATGAGAAGCTGAGTCCAGGCAGGGAGTCTTGTGCCGAGGGAAATAAGGCTCAGTTTTCCAGCACCATTTCACGTTTGTGTCCTCTAAAGTCCTGAGAACACAGGTCCCACACTGCCAGCACAATCATCCTGGCAATTGCTGGTGTTCTGTGAGGAGGAGAGAGGGGTGGTGTCATCCTTAGTCCCACAGCCCTCCCAGGCACAATTTTCAGAAGGCTGTGTAATAACATGGAGCTGTTTCTCTGTTGACACAGTGAAATGGTGTTACTACAGCTACTGTCATGATGTTACTGCTGTCACACTCTCCAGGATAAAACTAGCCCAGATCTGTGTGGATATGCTGCAAACATGCCTCTGGCCTGCAGCATAGGCATAGCTTCAGGACCTGGATCCTCTCTCTGTGCTGAGATTCCTGGGATATCTCTCATGTCTATAGCAGTTGGAAGAGCATCTGCATGATCATGGCCACAGCAGTAAACAAAAATCCCCCAAACAGATGCTCTTCATCTTCCACATGATTGTTTTAACAAAACACAGCCCAAAACATGTGCTGTGCTAAATCTGTTCTGTTGAGAAATAAAGCTATTAACTTGTTATTTTCTTTTGCCAATAAATGATAAGTCTTTTTGTAGAATAATAAGCATTACGTCTGGATAAAGTCTTTATTTCTAAAACATAACTCTGCAAACCCTCACCATGCTGGCTTTTCAAATGTTTGTGATTTCATACACACCAGCAGCTTATGTGGCAGGGAAATAAAGGTTGGTAAACAGTATTTTCCATTTTACTCTGAAATCATCCCCATTCTGTGGTAATTTCTGTCACGTTTCTATTTGGGGTCAAGTAAAAATGTGGTGACTGGGAAAGAACTGTGAGTGTTACACTGTATTCTAGGAGCAGGTAAATCAAGTCTATCGCTACAAAGGCCAAAGGTACAGAAACTGGAAAGAAAAGAAATTGAACTCTGCAGGTTTTCACAGGTGTTCAGTGCCTTCACTCAGGCCTTTGCTGTTCTTGCCGTTTCTGATATTTGGAAAAATTGTTTCATAAAATGGTAGGAACAGTAACAGTAATATTTTGCTATTACCCATTTTATAAACAATCTTTATTTTTGCTGTTAGGAACTCAGGTTGCATTAAAGCAAAAATTAAGAAAAGGCAATTTTAGTTATTTTTTTCCTAGAGAAAGTCAAGTTGTTTAGCTCAGCTGCTTCAGTCTGTGCTCAAGGCTCTGTATTACACACTGATGTAACAGACCCACAGATGACAGGCACATATCCGGTCCCTGTTTCAAAGTTCTCTCTGAGGCTTTTAATCATTCTATGCTGCTATATCACAAGGTGCAGTGCAAGAATATTAACTCATTTTCTTCATTTTCAATGTGTTGGTGTCATCTTCCCTGCCAGGTTGGTCTGACACATGAATTTCGTCTCCAGCCTGACTCATGTCCACATACATAAATTGCTGGCTGGAATGAAATGGAATTTGGGTTAGCTGGCTGAGCAGAGCAGCTGGGGGGAGGTTAAAAGCCTGAGCCCTGCTGCCACTTGAGCTGGGTGTGAGGGAGGAATACAGCACTCAAGTTACAGTTCATCAGTTGCTAACCCTCTGGCTTTGCTGGCCCAGTCATTCTGCAATAGCAAAATATTATTTAATGGTCAGCTTGCTCTCACTGGAGTTCTGTCTGTTGTAATCAGGCTGCAGGGTAGGATATCTTGTGTTGGCTTTGAATCAGTCACTGAGAATAGGGTGTCTGTGCAGGAATTCAGTGCAAGTTCCAAAACCCATCCAGAACTGCACTGAACTCTGGGCAGCTGAGATCTCACCCAGCTGACCAGCCATGCAAGGCAACTACAGTTAGCAGCCCAGTAACATTTGCAGGGTAAATGTAGCTTACACTGGCCCAAGAGGATTAACTGGAGATGCCTCTTGGAGTGAGAACATACCCCAAGAGTGGCTCAGCCACTGGCAGGAGCAGCCAAAATTCAGACATCAACTCTTGTGCCAGGCTGGAGAATGTGAGGGCAGAGGTGAGAGTTTAGTAAAACATAAGTTCTAAAGACTCCACTCTACTGCCATCCATGCAAAATCAGCATAATATGTCTTGGTATATAACCAAAGAAGCCCCAGTGATTTAAAATACTTTCAAAAGTAGAATAGGCTAGTGGGAAAGAGCAAAGTAAGTCTGCTACTTTTCTGTAATAGTCTGCAGGAAAGCTAAATGTTGAGAAGGAAGTTTGCACTCGCTTTTCTTGTACAAAAAGCTTCAGGCTGAAAAGTTAGAGATTACTGTTCTGTCACTTTTCTTGAATGTAAAAAGTGCAGACTGTCACAGTGACTGTAGGTATGAGCACCTGATGTCCTCTCTACTTACACACCCTAAAAGTAAGGTGCTGAGGAATTTGTATGAGGTAGAGGCACTGATTTTCCTTTACTGTACATGTAGAATTTCTGAAGTGGTGTTGATAAATCAGTAGGTAAATTATTACTTTGCCTTCCCAATGGATCAATGCCAGTGCATAGGGGACAGGCAGTGTTGCCTAACAGCTTTTAGCAAGGAATGTGGCCAGTCTTACCTTTGATTGTAGCTGTTCAGGATGAGTCCTTTCTCTCTGCCAGGCCAGCACCAGAGTGAGCTCTCAGCTGGCCTTGACCTGCACCCTGGGTCAGGATACTCAAAGCTGCAGCCCAGAAGGGAGCACTGACATGTTCTGCTCCAGCCCCAGCCCAAGTCCTCTGGCAGCAGCCAGGCTGTGCTGCTTGGACAAACACAAGTCTAGATGAAAGTGGTGGGTGAATTGCTACAGGTTGCCTTATCTTTTTGTTAAACAGGACAATATTTACTGTCTGTTGTTTGCCTTCTTTCTGATTTCATCTCAGTCAAAGCATCCATTGAGTTTTTCCTAATTTACAGTTGCAGAAAGAATGTTAGAATCAGGCTCTACGTGATTACTTGAGTATTTTTTTCAGTACTATGTGCTATGAAGTATCTTTCAGATCCTCCTCCCTCAATAAAATGTTAAAACATAAATATAATTTTTATCGGTTATGCAGTTTATATTCTGAATGTATTTAATGTAGCTTAAAGTCTGGATGTCATTAATGTAGCTCAAAAATTCCATGATTCTGTATGGATTGAATTTTCTGGTGTTCCTACTTTATGGCTGTGGTGTAGTATGAGGGTTACAGAATACTTACTGTCAACCTTTTGATGGGATGCAGTTTTAATGGAAAGTGCCATTTAACCAACACATCCTTTGCAGTTACATTCCTTTTACCAAAGAATTTCTTTGTTGTCAGATTGAGAATTAGTGTAAAAAAGAAAGAAAAATATTGCATTAGTTCATTTCTTCCTTAAGCTGCATGAAAAAATGCATTGTTGTATTTCTTGGAATTTAACAATATCTTTTTATTACTTTAAAAATTCAGATTTTCTGTGCTCTGGAAATGTTGTGTATTGCTGAGAATGGCTGGGTGAATATCATCATAGATAATTAACTTTAAAAGGGAGTTCTTTTGATGCAGGCCATTTAACTGTGATTCTGAAGCCAAGCATCTGACTCATTCCTAGTGAAGAAAAGTACCTACTAGAAAGATACAACAACATCCTGCTCCCTTACATGTGGCCAAGGCTGCTCTGTGCTCAGATCACTGCAATGAAGAATCAGAGGTGTTTGCCATAGAACGACTCCAAAAGGAAGAGCCAAGAGAGGGAATGATGCTTTTAGCAGCACATTTTTGTCATCTCTAGGTTACTGGACCACACAATCTTTTTCTCTTCCTATTGTCCTGATGGATTTCAATGAGCAAGAGAGAAAAACGTCTCAAAATGTTGGATCTAACTTTGTGTTATTTCCTTGCTTGTTTAACCAGGGACAGGGAGCCCTGTCTGAGAGACTGCGGAGCTTTAGCATGCAGGATCTCTCGACAATCCGTGGAGACAGCAGCAGCACTGTTCCTCCTTCGGTCACTGTACGAACAAGTAGCAAACAGAGCCACCCAAAACCATCCAGAAGTGCATCAGAAGGCACTGGCAGCTCAGGTAAGTGCCAGTGTTATTTTCAGTGTTGTGTTGTCTGGAATATCACACTGTTCAATGAAGTCATGCCCTTGGCAGGAACAGGGAGAAACAGACACTGCAGGCAGCACATTCCAGAATTCCCAGGACACAGACATGCCTAGTTGAGTCCCTTGGCACTTAGGAGAAAAAAAACAGTATCATCATTTGATGGTTACTATTCCTGGCTGGTACCAAGGATGGGGCTTGAGCTTGCAGAGGAGCCAGACTCAGTCTTTGCAACCTGAGCTGGAAAGCTGGGCTGGGGGCTGCAAGCCATGCTGAAAAAACTGTGTCTCCTAAGGGCAGTGGTTTGTTTTGTAATTCTGAAAGAACAAAGGGAAGAAATATCATGCTGTAAATAAGATCCATTCCTGAGGAGTCAGTTAAAAAATTTATTCCAAGCTTGGTTAAAGAAATCTTTTTGAGTCCAAATCCAAAGAATTTAATTGGAGATAGTTTTGCAGATTAGGTCTCAAAAATTGAGACATTGAGGGTTATCCTAAGCAGGTGGCTCCAGATGGCTTCTGGGATTCCCACACACCACCAAAGATCACTCAACTCCAGTGCTGTGATGAGAAGCCACAGAAAGCTGCAGGCGTGTTGCACTTGGTAGCTTGTGAAACATATGCTGGCAAGTCAGAAATTCAGCAGTTTCAACTTGTGTGTGTTGAGGTCTGTGCAAACACTTGCAGTGTTTCAAGCCTGGGTAGTTGTTACCCTTTCTAATTTGCTTTAGTTTTGGAATGGTATTAGAAATGTCTCATCATTCCTAAAGAGTGTCAAGCCTTTTACAAATTCTGTGAATCAAACTTCTCCTTTTTTTTAACATTATCTGTTGAATACATTTTCTTTATGGGTAAACTGAAATGTTGGTGCACAGTGGTTTTAGTCTCATCTTTGTATAAGGTCTTGTGTACACTTCTCTTGAAGTAATCAATCTGAAAATAAAATGTTCGCACACAGAATATAAAAGTCTTTAAAAGTCATATATTTAGACCAAAATAAATAATGCCATTATTTATTGCATAAATAAATGCAATAAAAAACCATAATTTGGTTATCTTAATTCCATGTTGAGTAGAGCAGCCGTTGTGAAATCAGTGAAATCAGCTCACCTGGCCACAAACCCCTGTCTCAAGACAGAAGAGTTCTTTATTTTGGTCTGGTTTTGTATCCATAGTGCAGAAGGATCTTTCAGAATGAATCTCTGAAAAATTGTTCATAACTTTTTGAACTTAGCCTAAGTGTTTATCACAAATTTTTGGGTTCAAGTAATTTGAGATTTTGGGTTTAATTTTTTTAAAAATGGAAACTGCACAAATTTTCAGAATCTTCCAAGACCTCTATCTGTCTCATTTCACTTGGTGATTTCATTGAGGTGCCTAATTCTTCACCTGCAGAGAATTCGAACAAACTCCTCTTGCAGATGTTGGGAGACTCCAACCATGAACTTTGTTCTCACTTTAAATCACATTAAGTGAAAGATACAGTTCTGGTCTCTCCAGACCTTGTGCTGTTTCATGTGGGCACCATTTTGTATGTAATCAGAATGTCTGGAGGGGAGAATTGGTCAGAGTCAGCTGGTGTGTGTGTGTGTGTGTGTGTAAGACTGTGATGTGTCAGCCAAACTGTGGCACATCCTGAGGGCCATATTCTGGTGAGATGACACTGCTCTAGGCACAATAAGCCCAGACATAGTTCCATCACTACACCTTTCATATTTGTTTAGTTGGAGAGCTGGACATGAGCTAGATAGACAGAATTTGCCCATTAGTGTGCTATATATATGCATTTAATATATGCATATGTGAGAATGTGCATGAGCAGTCACTACAGAAGCTGACACACAGCCCTTTCTCCTGTCTCAAAGCCCTTAGATGACATGAATGTCCCTCTCAGATGTCCTCACTGCCTCACAGAAACACTGAACTCCTCTATTTTTTCCCTGCTTTAGAGACAGTGGGTCGTAGTCAGTGTGACATCAGATGGAGTCAGCAAAAATGACCCAGACCATGTGTTTGGCATGAGGGTGTTCACATTTTAAATAGCCAACTTTTCTTAAGAATTACAGAACCTGCTTCTATTTTTCTGATGCTCTATCACCTCTTATATCAGCCACCTGCTCCCCAAAGCAGACTTAAAATAAATATCTTTGTTTTGATTTTTTTGCTATTTAGAGGTGTTTCTCTCTCTTTTTCCCTTCCATCCTAGTCCCACTGCCAGTCCATAAATTATGTTAGCAATATTAAAAAAAGAACTAACAAAAAAGGAAACATCTTACCCTTTCCTTTTGTAAGTGTTTTATTCCTGGTGTTTTAAGAGAAACCTTAAAATAGGAGGATAATGATTCCCAAAACAAAAACTAAGGTTTTATGTAATTCAAAGAAGGCTTATGTTGATTATCCTTGACTGCTGCCAGCTAGAATTGTGCCTGCTCCTTGATCTCTTTGTGACCACACTAATTGAGGGAATTAGCTGAGGGCTGGGCTTAAAGGTTACTCTCACAGTGAAGAACACAGAGCCAAGTTCTTACCTGGTGTGTTTTCTTTGACTGACAAGACAGCGGAGCTCAGTTTCTGAGGGGTAATACCTTCACTATTATAGAATTTTAGATGAAGCACTCAGGAAAGAAAAGCACATCAAAAACACCATCCCTTTCTGATGAGAGCTCTGAAAATCATATGATTAGAATTAAGGTATAGCTGGAACAATGATGTCTGGACATAAAAATGCATGTTAACTAAATTAGCCAGTAAAAGCTAAACCCTGTCATCACACAGGACCTGTCATGGAGGATGCTGAGAGCTGACTCCACCTGGGTCTGCTGTAAATACCAGCTAGAAGTGGTGGCTTTGCACTGTGATAGTCCCTTCCTCAGACACTGATCTTTGCTCCTTTATGCTGAAGAACTTCTCTGGGTTTTATATTACTGTTGTTGTTATTTTCATTATCATTATGTTATCAGGGGAACTTTGGTTGCAGCTGATGCCTAGCATCCCTGGAAGTGTCCAAAGCCAGGTTGGGTGAGGCTTAGAGGAACCTGGTCTAGTGGAAGGTGTCCCTGTCCATGGCAGTGGGGATGGAATGAGATGATCTTTAAGGTCCCTTCCAACCCACAGCATGCTGTGATTTCTATTAGCCCACCTTTCTAGTTTTGGTGGTAAAGTGATGGAATAGCCCAGCTCTCGCTACTCAAGCTGTCCAGTAGTAGGGAGCTTTGAACTCAGAGGAAGAAATCCTGATTTTGATGTATTTTAAAAATACTTTCTTGTACTATTTTTGAGGGATTATTTTTAGTTTGAGCCAATGTGCCAATCTGCCTTATTGGAAGCCTCCAATATATCTGTTTTAGGAGACTTTCAGGGAGATATGAGATCAAGAGGCCAGGAACTGGAAGTTCCTCAAGCCAGCTTTGCTGCAGAACAAATGATGTATGGAAGCATACTCTGACCTAGAGCAGTGAGGCAAAGAGAAGAGAGGGCTCTTTAGGTTGAGCTTAGAGTTGTTTATATGGGTCTCATTCCCTAAACAATGGAAACACAGCCAGATCTGGTGTGGAACTTGGTGTTGCTGGTTCCAACCTTGTTGTGTGATGGTGTTTAAGAGCAGATGTGATATCTGAAAGAAAGTGATTTGGAAAGACAAGGGGATAGAGAAAGGTCTTTCCTGCACAGAAGGTAGTGCTAAAATTCAGTTTTGTTGGTATTAACTCCCCCAGCCCCACTGTGAGCACCAGCAGCAGTTCAGGTTCTGGTTTCACAACTCTTGGGCATGTTTCCAAGCCCACTGAAGCATGTGAAAAGGCTCTCCTGACACCAGTGGGCTGTGGCCAAACGCTGGCTATAAGACCAGGCTACACAAACACCCAGCCTGATTTGTTTCCACTGTTGTTATTTTTATAATGTGAATGGTGCTGCTTGGATGGATTTGTGATTCTTTGAATCCCCTCTTGACACAAAGTACTGTGTGAAGAGCTTGGCATTTTGTGATGATCTCATGCAGATACAGCAAAGGGTTTTTTTTGCCAGCTGAAGAGTGTCTTATGAGGCCAAGAAATAGAATAAGCAGGAGCTGCTTTTGAGACAAGGGGAATTGCTCCTTTTCCTCCACCCTTTGCTACTTTTTTTTCCCCTCTACCATTTACTGTCTTTGCTGCCTTTCAGTGGTGTCTGTCCATTGTGCAGTTCTGTTGTGAGGATTGTCCTTCTGCAGGAGTGGGACTGCTCAGCACACAGTGGGCTCTAGGTGTGTTCACACTCATCCCACACAAATACCCTTCTCCTCACACCCTGTGAAAAGCCACAAAAGGTGACATGAAGAGGCAGAGGCTGCTTTTGCCACGATTTGTGGGTGGCTGCTGACCCCACAAACAGCACATCCAGTGAGGCACCAGCTCCAGGGAAACGTGCACACCTTCCTTTGGTGGGCACCAAGGGCACACAGTGATCCCCTTCCTCCACGTAGCAAGCCCACCACCTCTTCATCTGATTTTTCACTTCACTCTCGGTTCAGCATTTCTCAGTTTATTGTCCTGGCACCCAGATGATGGACTGTGACGTTTTACTTCGATGCCTGTTCCAGCCTGTGTTTTTTCCACAGGCAGAACTGCCTCTTTCCTTTGGGAACTGTAAATGTCATGTGGCTATGCATTGTTATGGAAAACTGTAAATTCCAGAACAACATCTCCAAATATTTTTCAAGGGAATCCTGTTGTTCTGGCAAGTGTCCAGTAACAATCCACATACAGATTTGTCTTTATTAACAGGAGCTTTTGCACTTTTTAACCTTATAGTATTGCCTTAATTTGTGTTGCATCACAGGACAGTCAGTGTCCAGAGCTGATGCTGCCTGGGGCAGAGGATCACAACAATGGAGCCACCTCTGTATTGCCCAAACCCAATTTTCTTTCTGCTTAAGCTTGTCCCAGGCTAAGATCATTCATATCTGGAATGATTTCAAAGCAGAAATGGACAGTATGCTTTCTGATACTCTCCATTCCTCTGAGCAGGAGAGAATCAAAGCTAGTTTTTTGGTCTTGTGCTAAAGGACCAAAGGCTTTGCAGTACAGAACAAAGGCAGGGGAACATCAGCAGTCAGGATGTGGTTGGGTATTCAGTCCCCATCAATCAGAAAGATGTGTGAGGACAACCCAGATATATGTTGTCTGAACTCCCAGAGAATAAACTGTCATAAAACTGTGATCAACTTCCTTCTGTGTAAAATCAGAGGCTGAACCCACAGCAGATCTCTTGAGGAAGCCCATAGTTTCACAGCAGCATCCAGCCAATGTGAGGCAGCACTCCCACTGAAAGGGTATAACCCAGCTGCTTGCCTCTGGCCCATCAGTCTTTTCCTTTGGATGCATTTAAATCTTACTTTTACATGCTGATCTCAGTCAAGGAATTGATTCAAGTCAAATGCTACCCCTTGCTTCCAGGTTGCTCTTGATCCTCAAGTTAGTAGAGAGCTGCAGCACAGACATCAACAATGGGACAAGGAAGGTGGAGGCCAGAGTGCAAGGGGCAGTGGGACATCTGCTTTAAATAGTGCTGCTTTAAAATGACTGTGAAACTATGGAAAAACTTCCAGTGTCTCCAATGCAGGATAATCATAACTAAAAAAATCACACAAAGCTCAAGCCTTTTTCTTCTTCAAAAACTTTCTTTAATGTGGAGTCATTGATGCCACTGTGAGCGTTGAATTGAAAGACTAAAACTGGAAATTTAGACTGTTTCCTGGAACACAAACTGTGCTCAAGATGAAGCTGTAAACTGCACACATTCATGAACAGTTATGAATCACCTACTTTCACCAAAGAGTGCAATGCAATTCCCTTGGTTGCTTATGGCAATTCCATCAGGATATTAATTCCTGAAGGACCCTCCTGGTTTAGGAAGATCAGGGCTGTGTGGATAGCTTTCTTTAGAAGCTGTATGAGTGGTTGCAGCAGCCAGACTTCTACAAGAATTCTAAATCTACTGAAAAAATCCAGGCCCATAGCCTTACAAATGGCAGTATTGCACTCTGTTATCATACAGCCTTTTGCACTGGGTTATGCATCATCCATGCTCCCATTGCTTATCCACACTCCCAGGTCCCTCCAGTCAGGAGTTACTTCTGTTCAGTGGTCTGAGAACAGTGCCAGGGAGCTGTACCTAACCCCATCCTTAACACCCGTAGGACACAGCCTGGGATGAGGCACATTCCCCAGTCTGTGCTCCATGCTGGTAAGTGGAGACACTCATCTCCTTGTGCACATGAGGGCCTTTTGAAGTCCACTTCAAAATTGTTCCAAGTGTTTTCTAAGAGTGAGTGGCTTCACCTGATGAGTTCCTAATGCTCAGCTCCTCTTTCAGTGTGCACGTGTTGCTCGGTATGCCGACTCCTCAGAGGTGAGTGCTGGATTTCCTGTGTCCTGGTATCCATGCATCCCTTTTGGGCATGGCTGCATTCCCCAGCCTGGCTTGCTCCTGATGCTCTTGCTCACTGGATTTCCTAACACCAGGGGAACAAAGCAGGGGAAGGCCAGGCTGTGAGTGGGTTTGGGAGCTGTGTGTGTGCTGATGCCAAGAATCGCAGTGCTTCTCACCATACTGACCTGTGCTGCCCAAGGATGGGGACTTCTTCCCTGGAGAAGAACTTAATTCCTTTCTCTTCCAGAGGATGTGCCATGTCCTTGCTGTGCAGTGTAACTCCTCTGCCCCGTGTCCCCCAGTGCTGGTATAAATCCACTGGGAATGCAGCAAGAGCAAAACCTCATCTGTCCCAGCCCTGTTTTGCTGTGTTCCCTAAGGATTGGCGTGTGTTTCTCCATTAGTGGAGAGGCCATTTGTGTTTGAGTGAACAGGATATGTAGCAAAGCCCAGCAGCAGACCCTGGTATGACAAAATAGGCTTGAACTGACTCTTCCTGATTCAGTCTCTGGCAGAAGCATTTTTGAAGAACGTCCCCACTACCCCCAGCATTTATTGTGTTTACAAATGCTGGAGTGCAGTGAATGGTTTAGTTGCTGGTGGTCTTTTCAGTGCTGTTCCAGTTAACTCAGTTGCTAAGAGCCCAGGCATGTCACTTCTGCATTTTTTCCCAGTGACAGATGAAAGGAGTGGGAGAACTCCAATTTGGGCATACCAGAGGATGGGACTGCCAAGCAGCTTGTCTGGG
>VZTT01020951.1:0-27973 GCA_013400855.1 Buphagus erythrorhynchus
TATTTGAAAAATCAAATGTGAACCCTAGGATTCTTTCTTTATTTTTGTAATTAAATTACACAGAATTCATCTCTGTAGGTGCCTGTTCCTCTCCAAATTTAATAACATATTTATGGCATTCCAAAACGTTTAGACATTTCAATGCATGGAAGGAGTTTTCTGCCATGGCCCACTGACCAGCATGAGAGCAATGTCCTGTCCATGTTGTATTAGGAATTTGTCTGGTCGTGCAGAAGGTCCCTTGGACAGCATCTAAATTCCATGCACTCCACTTATCTTTTCAAGTGAAAGTTTCTCAGTGGGCAGCTGCACTCGAGCCAAATTTTCAGAAACCTTAACTGAGCTCATGTGGATGGTAAAATACATTATCTTGTTTTTCAGTCACCACAAAAAGTATTTATGTCCTGGAGCCACAGTCTACCAAAGCAGCAAACATCTGCATTTGCATTTGCATTTGTATTTAGGTTTGTGGCTAAGAACCCACTTTCAAAGAATTGTTAATGTAATGTAATAAAGAGTTATTAGATGCAATAGCATCATAATGGTCTGTGGCTAATAAAAGATGACTGTAAGCAAAGAGGCCAGGTAGCATTGAATATGGAAGATAGACAATGTTATAGACATTGCTGATGCTGTCAGTATTAAGTAATGATAGTAGTGTTTCAATCAGACATAGAGTAGGGGATTGATAACAAATATTCATCCAGATTATGGCTGCAAAATTTTTTTCTTTCATTTTTCTTTGTATAGATGTTACTTTGTGTGCTCCACTGTAGAGGAAAACATGAATTGATGTCTCTCTCATGTTAGTCTTTATTCAGAGAAATCCCTCCTGGGGTGTCATCACAGAAAGCTTCACAAAATTTTGTGAAATTCTTCTTGGTTTGTGATGGTTTAGCTTGCCAGTCCACAGATCCAGCTTGTGGCTTGGTTTACTGCTGGTGTTGTGCCATTTTCCACCCACACAAGCAAGAATTTGAGCCAGCAGCAGCTAAAATGCACCACAGTGCAGTTTAATCCATACAAGGTGCTCTTGAAGAGTCTACAGATTTAAGAGTGAGAATCATCACTTAATAACTTTGAGTATCTTTGTTGTCAGTTCTCTTTCAGTAATCACTGAGTGAGTGATAGGCACCTCTAGAAAGTGATTTATTCTGTCTTAAGATAAGAATCTATGAAGGGTTTGATAGATCACCTAGAAATGTCAGTCTCAATTTGTCCAGAGTCTGGATGGCTAGATTAAGTTTGATATTTGGTTGGTAGGTGACTAAATTTGTAACTTTCCCTAAAAGGCACCCATATAGTAGATCAAGTGCACCAGAAGATGCAAGAAAGCAAGTATAGTTTTAAATATTTTCCTTAGTAGTACTACAGTTTGAAACATAGCTAGACGTGACATCCTTATTATGGCACGAAATAAAGCTGTAGGAAACCAACTCTTAGACATTGGTAATAAAGTACTGCTTGTTTGCAAGAGTGCATCACAACAGGCTCAGGTTTTCATACACATGTGTACATTGCACAGAAGACACGTCATCCACAAGTGATATGCTGTTTCCACTCCAGTGAAAGACACGAGTTTTTAACAGCATGATCCAACATGCCAGTAGTTTGGAAGAGCAAGTGTGAACAGACAACAAAAATTCAGGGACGGTTCCAGTTCTAACATCTGAGGTAGCTACTGAAATTGGAGTAGGACTGAGATGGAAGCATTTAATGTCTCTCTCTGGTAAAAAATAAATGGTTTAAATATATTTTCAAAATTCCATCTTATCTAGACTTACAGTTGTATTGCAGAACATTTAAATAGTAAAGGAAAAGTAAATTAACTCTACCCTGACCAAAATCTGCACATTAGGGAAGGAAGATATAGGTCACATCCTCCCTGCTTGCTAGTCAGTCCCTCTTCTGAAAGTAACAATTCCTTCTCTTTTGGACTCTTTTAGCCTTGTACTTCCTCGGCCCTTTCCCAAGTTTCCTAAAAATAATTCTTCTGCTAACACCCATCAGCCACAAAATGACAGAAATATCTTCATCTCCCTGTCTCTGAAAAGAAAAGCAAATGCAACAAAATGTCTGTTTACAAATCTTATAGGAAGCTATTTTCTTATCCAACAAAACCAAAGTGGAGCTTAGCCTCTTTGCCTGAGCACCTGAAAAAAGTGTAAAAGAAGAGTATGATTGTCTTTATTCAAAATCAAATTATTTTTAAGCTCTGTTTGAGCTCAAAGAAATCCTGGTGTAGCTTCAGAAATAAACCTTGTCTCTGTTTTAATTTTTTTAGAAAAAAAACCCCAACAGTTACTCCTCTGAAAATATCTTTTCACCCTTCTTTGGAGTTTTTTTTTCTTTTGGAATAACTGGAAAAGGTAAAAAACAACCTTGTGAAGTTATGTAGAAAAGATACCAAGATTTTGAAATCTTTTGAAAGTATATTGTTCATCTCAAGTCAGCCTTCAAAGAGGCAGCATGTCATTATAATATAAAGCACAGAAACTGAGAAGTAGTTTTGTTTGATTTGGATCCCATCAGAAGCAAGAAAGATATTTCCTTTAGTGAGAAGTCATCCCTAAATAAAACACTCAAATGTAAAAATTGTTGTAGATTTTCCACAAGATTTTCCATTTCATTTAGCATTTTCAGTCTTTAATCTCATAATAAACCAAGCAATTTCTAGAATTGGTGCAGTTAAAAATCTTTATGTTACATGCATATATTCCCACATATCTTCAGCATGGTGGTGTATGTAAACAAGAAAATAATGATTTAAAGACAAAGAAGTAGAAAAATAGATGGTGAGCAAAGAGAATGGGAGGGAAGGAGAATTGCTTTCCTGCCTCACTCAGAGGTCTTGCCAGGATCTGAGATAAGAACCTAGGGAGCGCTGTTAAGCTGCTCAACCCCTGACCTGCCAGTTAGGAGAAAGAGAGAGGGAAAGTCTGTGTCTTACAGGATGCTTAGCCAAGTCAGTGAAAAGGCCTTTAACAAGTCAAGGGACACATATGACAGGATTTCCTGTTTGTTTGTTTGTTTTGGCAGTCATCATTATTGAATCCTGTGCACATGCAAGGGAAGAAAATGTGTTCCACTCACTTCTTTCCTCTACAGGCTCTCACATCAATTACCCCTCTCTTGCAGAGAATTGCAGTACTCCTCTGAGGATTACAAAGCTTAACACTTCCCTGCCATCAGCTGGGATGTGAAGGCCAGAAGGTTGCTAGTGGCTAATAAAGTCAGACCAACAGTTGTATTCTCTCCAAGGTTCTAGGTTAAACAAGAACCTTTGGCTTCAAAGCTAACAGGCACTTCAACACATCAATCTCAAATAAGACTTGTCTATATGTTACAGTCATGTAAGGACTGTTCTAATGTTTCCCTGAGTTTGGGCAAAGATATATGTATTAAACTGATAATTTCCTGGGGGGGTCCATCACAGAAGATGGCTGCTTCATAAGCATCTCTGAGTGGAATGAACATATGAACTCCTTGTAGATGTGTAGAGAAGGGCATTCCCCACAAGTGCTACTTTAGCATCCATAAGGCTTACTGAGTGACCATATATTTATTTCCAGGTTGCATTTTGTTTCTATCCTGCAGAGTATTGGATCTGATTGTTAAAAAATGACCACATCTGGGACATGTTCTTAGGTTCCATTCTGCAAATCATTGTCCACCCTTGGATTAAGGGGAGGGCTGAATGAGTTTGCTAGGAATTAGCCTTATGTCCCAAGATGTTCAGTCTCACTGAGAATACTACATGGTCTGGTTTAGGCTTGTTTTTTTATAAGATACTGAAAATAAATTCAAGAATGGCAAGCATGTGCACACCACACACACAAACACACACACAACATTCAAGCCTCCTTTTCCTTGGGTAGAGTAGTTGGGTTGGCCAAAGCTTACACATTATTGGCAATTCTGCCACTTCTTAGTGGATGTTCTAATTAATTTGTCTCCTGTTTTCTGTCTTTGCTGTTCCTTGAGTTCACATGAAATTTGTACTCTCCTGCTACAGTAAAAGGAATAGGAGGTTTGGACAAAAATTGCCTAACCAAGTCTACAGGATTTGGAACTGTCTTTTGTAGCTCCACAAGTACTGTGAAAAGAGTGGAATAAGTATATCTAAGCCTGGCAACAGCATTTTTTCACTAAGTACTCAGACAGAAATGATTTTAAATATTGGTCTTATCTTGGGTAAATTGATAACCAAGTCCTGGAGTGCCTTTATCATGGAAGATATCTTCTTCCTTTCTCTTCCCCATGCCAGTTTACACAAATTAATCTCCTGAGGCACATCTCTTGAAATAAATTAAGGAATCTGAATGTATAAATTAGCCTTTTCTCCCTTATAGTTTTGGCATAATCAAGTATTTGAGGATATGCATTTTGGAGAGCTGAGGTAATCTCAACACTTTATTGGATATCCTCCCAATCTATTCTCTTTAGGTTTGTTTTCCAAATGAGCTCTTTTGCTCCAGAATCTTGAATTTCTATGGTATTTTTCCCCATTGACCTTACTGTCTCTTCTCTGTTTTATGTTCTAGACTAGTATTTCCTCTGGCAAAAGGATTTCCAGACTTTTGTTTTGCATGTAATTGTTTGGGTTTCATTTTTGTTGCATTGCAGACCATGTATCTAATTGGTCAACCAAAGAAACTCTTCCTGAAGAATCCTGTATTTGGATTAAATAGACTTTTGAAAGTCAGGATGAGTTGGGATTGTTTTATGTCATGTTTTTGTGTCAAGTCAGCTGCACAAAATGACTGTCTTCTTCAATACTTGTCTGAACAGTTTTAGACAGTCTTCAGAGTCTGGAGTTTTAGAGTAACATGTTTACTGAGATTTCACAGAACCACAGAATCACAGAATGAACTAGGTTGGAAAAGACCTTTAAGATCAAGTCCAACCTGTGACCTAACACCTCCTCATCAACTACACCATGGCACTGAGTGCCACATCCAGTCTTGTTTTAAACACCTCCAGGGACGGTGACTCCACCACCTCCCTGGGCCAACAATTCCATTGCCCAGTCACTCTTTCAGTGATGAGTTTATTTCTCACATCCAACCTAAATTTCCCTTGGTGCAGTTTAAGACTGTGTCCTCTCATTCTGTCAGTTGTGTGGGAGAACAGACCCTCACCTGACTACAGCCACCTTTCAGGAAGTTGTAGAGAGTGATGAGGTCACCCCTGAGTCTCCTTTTCTCCAGGCTAAACAACCCCAGCTCACTCAGCATTTCTCACAGGGCTTGTGTTCCAAGCCCCTCACCAGCCTTGTTGCCTCCTCTGGACGCGCTCAAGAATCTCAATGTCCTTCCTAAACTGAGGGGCCTGGAATTGGACACATGCAAATTAATTATGAAAATAATGTTTACATTAAAATAGTGCTATTAGTGCATCTTACTAATACGTTGGAATAACATTTTCCTTGGGAATCTTACAGTTTATTTCACCAAGATAAAAATGGATCTGCTAGACCCTTAGTTTGTTTCTTTCAGCAGAAGTTTCCATTTTTTATTCCTTGTCTATCAAGCTTGAATTAATTGGGAATATAGTCCTTCAAAAGGTGAAAAAACAACCTTTTGTGCCCATTGGCCATATCCTTGTAAATTAAATTCTTCATGCTTTATTTAATAATGTGTTTTCTTTTTAATATTATAATTACTCTTTTAAAACAAAGCAAATTTTCTCAAGATTGCAGGAGATGGATGGTTATTCTTAAGGATATGTGGTTCCTCACTGATTCTTGGCATGGGAAAAGAAGAGATACTGGGTTGGCTTTATTGAAAGGAATTTAGACTCTATGCACTTTTAGCCAAAAGACTTCAGTTACAAAGCAAAAACCCATCCTGTGTTGTCACTGTGCTTCACATTTCTATACTAATTGCTTTCAGCTTGGATTGTATGATAATACATGTGTTTGATATGTGTGGTTTGTTTTTGTCGAACTCCATTATCCTGTCTCATGTTCTTGGAGTGCCTGAAGTAGTTTCACTAATCTGTCAGCATAGTATGTACTTGTGGATAAATATAGATGTGCAGCTACTCTGTGAGTGGTCATCATCATATGCTGAAGCTAAAAATTACCCCTTTGGTTATGGAAGGGCTGAGCTGATCCGCAGGCCTGCTCTAGCTCATACATTGCAGGTCTTCAGCATTTGTCTATTGAAAATACCAAGAAACTGAAGGAATGCCTTCCTCACAAGCAGTGAGGAAGTGTGAAACAGGATTATGAAACAACTAATTTATTTTTCAAATTTAGTTAGAAAAGGATTCTAACTTTTCTAACTGAAAGAGTGGAACATTTTCAGGTATTCACAGGCTCATGGATATTACAGTAGCATGTTGGAGAAAATCCAGCGTGATCGGCTTTATAAAGGGGCTCGGTAGGTATGAAAATACTGCAAATAGATGTTTGTGTTTGTCTTATTACTTCGTTCATGGTTGCTAAAGTGTAAATTTGACACAGTTTACTAAAAAAATGCAACCTGTTTTTCTGCTTAAAGATATTGAAAATTCAATAACAGTATGGCTGAAATTATAGCCAGTGTAGCACTGATTCTTGGCTTGTGCATTATGATCATTCAGTTGTTTTGATTCCTCTTACAGCTCTAAGAAAAATACCTGTAGTGCAGATCATAGCAGGGACTCTCTTACGATAATTTAATTTTGTGCTCATCCCCAGTATCAGCTTTTGACCGCGTGTTGCACTAAAACTACTGTGCTTTTTCACAGCTGTTTGTTTTTTTGATCAGGGAAATGATCAATATATGGAAAAATCTAGCAGTGATTTTATGTCAGGAGGCCTTTCTGTGGCAATAGGATATGGTTGTGATGACAGCCATGTGTGATATTTCACTGATACTTCTGTATTTATTCCTCGTCTTTAATTATTTAAAAAATACATAAAATTGAGAAAATAATATGGTTAGAGCCTTTGCTAAATGAAAATAATCTGTGGTATAAGACTATAATTTGAAATATAGCTTATTGCATATTTAGTAGAAAAATAAAGGACCATGTTGGAAACAAGAAAATGTGCTTCAGACAGAATCACACCCCCAAATGGTACAGACATTTTATAGTTGATCTGGCATGGTTAAACTTTGTTACAGATTTTTCTAGGATAGGAGCTTTAAATATGTATACAATTTTCTAAACTTGATCTGTAGATTCTGTGCTATGGCAGAGTCCTTGGGCACTAGGGTTACCATGGTCTCCTCCATGTGCATCACTGTTCATTCTCCTGGGGGATGAGTTACTTTTCTTTGGGTAAAGGGTTTAGCTTAATGCAGCTTACTTTTGTGGTGACCAATCCCCTACAATATGTAGACACTCAATCTAAATGCTTCTGTGGTCGGTTCTGGTACTTCTCTTTGTGTAACATTTATTATTTTGAAATCAGGCAGAAAAAAACTAAATTTGTTAGGGAAATCAGTATCTCAAATTGAGTATAACTCCTTCCTTCCACCCACCTCCCTCCATATACCTTCTGCATGAACCCACACAAGCTATACATGGTTATTTCTCATGTTAAAATTATGTATTTTATTTAATGGGGCAGTGTTTCACTGGCATAGATAGCAAAACTGAGCACATCTTTTTTATTGCTACTTCTAAGGCTCACATTATAATGTGTCAACATAAAGGGACCAATCAGGGATAACTTTAATGCAGCTACTTCTTAAATTTTGAGTCCTTGATAACAAATTTTATGTCTCAGAGGCAACTATGTTTTTAGTGAGTTTTATAGGGCTCTCGGTCTAGGCATAAAAGCTATATTCTGTTAAAGCTCATACATTATCAGTATAGATATCAGTGACAGTCTTGTCACTGGGCCAGATTTTTGCAATGCAAATATCAAGCATATGCAAATGCTGGAGCTAATGGAGCTGAAAAGATGCCTTAGAAAGCCAAACCTATATATAATAGTTCATGATCAACTCATGATCAACTCCAAACCTTCAGAGTCTTGGCAATGTTAGCTTTCACACTAAAGATGTTTAAATGGAGTTAACAGCTACAAAATGGTCTTTCAAAAAATTGAACTAAATCAATGTCATATGTCAGTCATTTCTCTTAACTGCTGTAATTGCTGTAGTAATGGCAGATGTTAGCCTCCAGGATGTGCTTTTTCTGTGTTTGGGAAAAGGCTGTGAAGTTCTTTATTTCTGAGAAGAGCTAGAATAAAACTTTTTGGTGCACTGGCAAATCTCACAGATAATTGCATTCCTCTATTATGGTGTGCAAATAAGTGACTTTTCAGTCTGAAAAATAATTAAATCCGCCTGTGTCACAGACCTAACAGAATCATTGTTAAAAGGCTTCCTGCTAGCAGTGACTATGTGGATTCAAATTCCAGTCTCAGAATCCTGGCTGAATGCTACGATGGTTGAAGATTAGGGTGGCAGCTCCCAGGTAGCACGGCTAAGGCTTTTTAAACTTCATTTGGGCAGGACGTGGAGCGTCCCTGCTCTCACACACCGCCTGCCTGTCTCCCTTCAACCCCCCCGGTGCTTTCAGCTTGGTAGCCGGGTTTAAAGCAGAATTGCCGAGGAACAGAAGGCGAGTTTATGTTCGATTAGATTGCTGCGGATTCCTCCGAGAGGCAGCCCGGGCTGCCTGGCCCCGGCCCGGCCGTGTTGTGCTTGGCAGAGGCCGCGCTGGCGAGCAGCCCGGTCTAGCCCAGCCTAGCCTAGCCTAGCCAGCCCAGCCCAGCCCAGCCCAGCCCAGCCCAGCCCAGCCCAGCCCTCGGCTCCGAGCCTGGGGACAGCGCGGGCAGCTCAGCCTGCTGGGCTGGCATGGACACGGACACGGACACGGCTTCGCTGCACAAAGGACACAAATCCGTGCGAAAATTGGTTTCACTGCTCACCAAAAACTTTTCCTGACTTTTCACTTGAAGGTCGAGATGGTTTCCTGGTCAAAACCACACTTTTGGCAAATATAGTCCTAATTGTGAAAAATATTGTCTGACTCCATCCTAAAGCTATTTGTGGGGAGATTTCCATTGCCTAGTGTATTTGATAGTGCATAAAAATTTGCATCTGATCCTTTGCATCCCACTGTCTTCATTTTTAAGTTTTAAGAGAGCCTAGGTGATGACAGAAGAGCAGTAGCGCTTACACTCTCCTCTTGTGGCACTTTTTTCAGTACTTTGAAGTAGACTATTATTGAGAATAGCGGTGCATTTTTAGAACAAATTTTATGTAATATAAAATTACTAGGACTGATTATTAGGACTGTTTTATATACTTTGTTTTTTGAAAAGAGTTATAAGGCCAGGAAAATTCCATGATAATGCGTTTGCCCTCAAAAATCAAGTGAAACTTTGCAGGAAACAAATCTAGCAGGAAACATCTGTCACAGTGGGAGAAGTGCTGCTGCTGTGCTGAGGAGTGATGCTGTACCTCATCAGTGAAGGGTTATTTTCAAAGAAAAGTATAGATGTGTTATGGTTGCAGAACAATAGCTACATGAAGAGAAGCATTTCTGTCTTCTATTATAGTAATATAGGAACTTCTAAACTGATTTTTCTAAAGGAAAGCATGTTCTCTTTTCTCTAATGGATCCTTTTTTTATTTTTCAGTGTGTAATTTTGGGTTCTGATTTAAATACTCTCAAACCATAAAGTTTCTTCTTTTAAATTTTTTTTTTTTCATTTTTTGCTTCACAATGAAGTGTTAAAGTCCATAGGAAGGATCAAAAATCTAATTTATCCTTAAAACAATATGTCACTAATAATTGACAATTAATTTCAGTAACACTCGCAATTCTGTTTCTCAAAGGAAAAGACTAAAGGTATTAGATGTGAGGCAATCATCATTGTAGTTCTTCTTTCTCTCTTTCTTTCTTTGCAACTTGGATGAGACATATAATGTAACACTCTGGAGTGCAGGGCTGTGGGGAGGTGCTGTAATGGTTTTAGTTCACAGTATTTCCAGGGTTTGTATTGCATTAAAGCCTCTCTGTCCCAGTCACCAGTAGCACTCATGGGCATTGCAACACTTCTATTACATTCAGAGTCGATAATAGCTGGTCTTGCTACGTTTCTTAATTTGCTACTTTTAAAGTCTCTGGCAAAACTAACAGAGAGAGGTTGCTAGCAGTACCTGCCTGAAGACCAAACATGACTTTCATTGCCAATAAGAGCTGAGCCCTGAGGATTTGGGGTTGTAAATTTTATGTGTAAAATGGTAACATTTGAAGTGCTTCCATTTATTTTTTCTACATTCACAGAAAAACAACCAGTAGAGCTCAGATTGTATACTAGAGTCTAGTATACAATATCTTGATACTTGTTATGGGGAATTCAATCACAGGATCATTTAGATTGGAAGGTATCCCTGGTGGATGATTAGTTGCTCACCAACTAGGGAAGGTTCTTAGGACCTTATCTGGTCAGCTTTCAAGTGTCTCCAAAAGTGGAGTTTCTGCTGTATCTCTAGACAACATTTGATCACCCCCTCACAGTGGAAATTATTTCCATATATCTAATAGAAATTCCCCACATTCAAACTAGTGTCTGTTGCCTCTTGTTCTGTCATCCTCAGCTCAAAGAAGAATCTAGTTCCTTGGCATCTTTGCAATACTCCATTAGGTAGGTAAAGAGTGCAATAAGATTCTCTTCTCAAGGTTAAATCGGTCCAGCACTCTCAGCCTTTACTTATCTAGCAAGCCCCTGACCATCTTCATGGTCCTCCCTTGGCCTTGCTTCAGAATAGCAATGTCATTCTTTTATGGGAGGGCACAAAACTGAACAAAATACACCAGGTGTAATCTCAAAAGTGCCAGATGAAACTGTAGGGTTTGGTACTTTCGAGAAAGCTAATGTATAATTAATACTTTTTGACCATGGAAAACATTCCATGTCTGAGTCTTCATGCAAGATTTAGGACTGGTAACACGTATGTTGTTTCTTAAGTCATTCTTGACTGACCTTAGTATAGATTGCAGGAGAATAAGACCCTTTATAATTCACCATAGTCAAAAGACCAGACTCCTAACTTTTGCAAGGCTAAGCCAGTGTGAATAGCAATAAAGAATAAATTTTTGTTACTTGACAACTGAGTTACAGGTCTGACTTGCATGCTAAAGATAAAAAATGAGGATGTTTTTCAGTTAGGTGTCAGCATGTCCTACCATGTAAAAAAAAAAGAGTATTGATTATGCACTGTATAGTAAACACCACTCAATTTTAGCATAAAAGATTTCATCTTCGATTTCTTTTTCCAGTTAGATAATGTATATTTTACCTATGGTTCCATGGAAGTTATATTGATGTGTTGTGTATTTCTTTGATTAGCAGCTAGTCTCCAATTTTGCTTTGACAATGTAGTGAGCTGTTGAGGTGCTCTATGAAAGTTAAACCATGTTGAATGACCCAGGAGTAAACATGTCTTTTCTCTATTTCAGCTTCTCCAGTTGGTAACGGATATATCAAGCCACCTGTCCCTCCTGTTTCTGGAACACAGAGAGAAAAAGGACCTCCAGCCATGCTGCCCATCAGCATTGACCCTGACAGTAAGCCAGGCGAATACGTCCTGAAGAGCTTGTTTGTTAACTTCACTACTCTGGCTGAGCGCAAGATTCGCATCATCATGGCAGAGCCTCTCGTGAGTAGAAAGAAACTCCATGTATATATGTAGTGTGCTTTGAAAAAATCAAAGTTTTGTTTTAAAACCAGGCTTGCTTGCTCTGCAATGAAGAATATTTTGCTTGCAATCTGCGTTGGAGTTTGATAGTGTTTCCCAAAGTGTAAGATATGCTTCTATGGCAATTAGAATGTTGTGGGAGAGGGCAGAGGTATGCAAGGTATGCCAAAGGGGTGACATGAAAAGGAATTAATATTTAATTTCTGTTTGCAATATGGGCACATGTTAATGGGATTGAGAGGCAGAAGGGGTGTCAGCCAGCATAGATTTCACAGTTGGGAGAGCAGTCACTTGAGTCAAAATAGATTAGAAAATGCTGAAATATGATAAAAGCCATATTTCTGAACATTACAGGTTTTCAGCTAAAACATGAACATGGCCACCACTGCTGGCTCCTCTTTTAGTTCTGACAGTAGTAGATTTCATAATCTAACAGAGAGCTATGGCACCTATTTTCCAGATATGAAAAACATGCAGCACTTGAAAAAGGAGTTACATTACAAGGTCTTGCACAGTGAGAGATCCATTGTTATTTGTATTTTTAGGCAAATTTAATAGCAAGTATATGTGTTACAATTTGTCTTAATGTAACTGAACTTCCAGGACTCTGGTCATGTAACTTGAGACTACATTTTATATACATTCTTGCTATTGTGATTAAGGAAGAATATTTCTATAATTTATATTTTAGTTCTGATGAGATAAAAGAAGCCCCAAGATCTAAAAATAACCAGAAATCTCTACTTCTGTACTATAAGGGAATTTTAAGAAAATCCTGGAATGCTTTTGTTGTAAAGTGCCATGTAGAATACTTCGTCCAGTTCCCCATATTCAGGATATTTTGAAGGGCAAAGTTAAAATTTTCTTTTTTCTGATGGCATCTGTTTAGCTTTGATTTAGATTCAAAAGCATTTGATGCTTGGAAAGTTTTACTAGGCTTTCTTCTGAAACATTAGCTAGATGCAAGATGACAAAACTATCTTACATAATTTGGAAATAACACCAAAAAAAGCTTACAGTAAAGAATATTATGACAAAAATACAGTTTTTTCTTCTTTGATGAGTTCCCTCCAAATCACAAAAAGTAGAATAAACTGACAGTCCTAGTGTAGGTCCTTTTAAAAAATAAAATACCAGCAGCTATTTATTACCATCCAGTCTTCATGTGATGCCCAGAGAACATCTTTAAAATTTTAAAACAAAATGTGTATAAAATTACTTGACAAGATCAGGAAAACAGCAAGACGACCAATACTGAGGACATAATTTCCTTGCAGTACCCTGGTTACTCTTAAACATGAAACTCTGCATTTTCATATAAGATTTCAGATGTGGATTTATTCCCATTTCACCTTGTGTTAAGATGATTTTGAGTTGCTGTGTGGTAATATGTTGGTTTTTTTCTCTTTGAGAAACTATTATTATCTGAATGTTGATCTTATTCTGGAGGTTGTTCAATGGAATTTTATTTGGTAAATTCAATGTAGAACGTAGAAATATTAGAAGAGACTGGAATGTCACCTTCTTGTCATCATTTTCAGAACGTATTTTTTACAGGGGTCTGACCATGTGTCACTAACAATAATTCAATTACATACTCACATCTCATTAGTACTAATAAAACTTACAAGCCATGGCATGCTGCTGTTTGAGGTTGGCTGTGACCAATGAGTAAGCAGGATTCTGTAGACATGCAGTCAAAATGATCTTGAAATAATTAAGTTGTAATGAAAGAAGTGACAAGGGAAAATGGCAAAAATTATTCTCAAATAACAGCTAAGAATTTAAGTCTACCCTTTTTTTGACATAGCTGCTGCATGTTTAGCAGCTTTGTTCCCACATTTTACTTTACTGATCAGAATTGTGACCAGGAAGTCCCAGGGATTTGGGAGATGAAGTTTATAAATTGATGGTGAAAAGCTACCTTTTGGCCTTTTTTCACAATAGGTAGTCAGATGGTGAACGCTTTGATGTTTATGTTCTAATTAAACTCAAGTGCACTTCAAAGAAAATCAAACTTGCACAGTGCTCAACACTGAGATATTTCTCGTTTGATTTCTCCAAGTCATTACAAGATATGACAGTTTATAATGAATGATGAATATTTAGGATATCTTCTACAGAAGATAAAATGATCTGTTTATAATATTGTTGTCTTTGCATCTCTTTTATCGCAAAGTCTAGCTCACATTGAAGCTCTGAAGTTACTATGTTTAAATTAAATACTTACTGACACCTTTTTTACCTAGATCATTCTTTTCATACACATATTCTGCCTGCTTATACTTTCTATTTTATCATTACTGTTGTCTTTATGAATTTTTCTCTCAGTTTCTTTGGGTTCCATATGCCCATGTGGTAGATCAATTTCTTTCTTTTGTGATGCACACAGAGCCGAAGTGTAAATTACAGCTCTGACAACTATGTTGGAAGACCATGTTTGTGTCACACCATGAGTTGCAGATGCTAGAAAGGCATTAGAAATCTTTGCTATTCTCTAGGGTGTCAGTGAAGGGCACAGCAAACCCCACCCCTTCCTGCAGCCCCATGAAGCCTCATCTAGGACAGCAATATTCCAATGGGAGAGAAAGCAGAGAGCAATGTCACCTACTTCTCCTGCTGCCTTGGCTGGCAACTGAGCATCATTTGAAATTTTGGCTACTGAATCTGGCAGTTATCATCATAAAAAACACACTTCCCAGTTAATAAATTTTCTAGACATGAATATAATGTCAACTATCCACTGCTAAGTCTTAAACAAGTAAAAATGGAAAACTTTTGTTTCCAGATACGACATTTTTTAACTTTGTCTGCAGAATATTTTATTCAGGTCAATTTTTCCCCTTTTTAGGATCTCTGATATATAAAATAATAATTCAGTGATTATAAGTTCACAATCATGTGGCTAATTTTTAATTATTAACTACTGTACCCAGATTGTCAAGTTATATTATTTCAAATTAAAAGTATTTGACAGCAGACTTGATTAAAGTGGATTGTCCAGGTTATAAAATTAAGTTCCCATAAATGAAATGCAAATAATTTTTTTTCTTGATAATCTTTAATAATTTCTTGGTTCTTTTCTGTAGATAATCGTTCTTATTTGTAATAAATATCAAATATTTTATTCTNCTTCTCTGCATTGTTTCACTTATAAACCTAATATGATATTTTATTACTGCTGATTTTTTTCAAGCAGTGGTGACCTTGAAATGAAGCTAGAAAGAGGAAGTGAGGGAAATATTCTTGCCAATTCAAATGAAAGAATATGTTTCATAGCTCTGTAAGGAGAAAGCCCAGAAAGCAGTTTCCTTTTTTTAGGACTGTTGATTATCACTTTGGGTAATAATTTATCCTGTGCATACAGAGCAGGCTAATCTTTAAATACAGCTTTCAGCAGTACTTACACACAGCTGTAGACATTGATAAAACATAGGGAGCTACAGGCATTGACAGTTGTTAATGGTTAATTTAGCTGTTGGTAAACTTTCATTATGCTTTTCTCCTGCAAGCATCTTCTTTTACTGAGCTTGTCTAAATTCAGGATCTCTCTGAATACTGAACTCAAGGACAGAATTTACTCATTATAGGATTGGGAGTATAAGCATATTCATGTATTCTGCATGTAACTCTTTCCTTTTATTAGGCAGGTTTCATCTCACCATTAGGTAAAACCCCTGAAAGGAGTGATGTGGTTGATACTAGTGTCTTTATTACTCCCATTTCATTAGAAGCTTGAAGACATTAAAATAGAGATCTATTTCAGGACAGGGCTGGTGATAACAGCCTAGCAGATGGTTCAGAAGACTTTGAAAAAATGGAAGAATAATGCAAATTGGAGAGACTCACCAACCAATACACATAATGGGACTGGTTTCTGATTAGCTTCAGTGTTGGCTTCACTTTCTGTAGGCAAGAGAAGAATACGCTAAGAACAGACTTGGGAGAAAAGGAAGCAGGTTTTTTGTTTTCTGAGGACTGGGCTGTGATAACTAGTAAGATTTATGTAGGCTATGATAACACCAAGCAGTTTTATCCCACAGCTGTAGTGTAGAATTTTGTGGTTTACATGGACTAAAACTCCAGCTGCATCACACAGGGTGACAGCTCCTTGGTTGTCACCTGTAATGGGACACATTACTGTTGCACATATTTTACATTTGAAGTCCTCATTAATTGTTTGGCATGTACAGGGAGACTTTGGACCCCTATTTGTTCACAGAGATAGATAGCAGTTATTGTAAGGAACAAGTAATTTCCTGGAAAAGAGGAAATGCAAGCTGCCTTGCTCTGTTCTAGCTATTCACTCAGTATATGTATGCCCATATTCACAATTACACAACTTTATTTGAATACCTTTATGCAAATATATATTGAAAATTCTGTTCTCATTCCTCATACAAAAACTGTCTCCCATGGACCTTTCCTCTGTAAATGCTACAAGCATGCTGGCTTCCCATTGTCATCTGTCCCTATCCACCTCTGTGTCACTGAAGCATTATGCCACTGATCATTAATCTAATTCTTTCATTCCATGAGTGTTTGTGCTAGTCAAAATTTTGTAAAGCGTGTGGTAGTCAATCCCAGCTCTAAGGACCTCATCATTCATAATACCATAACTCTGTATCTAATGTCTCATAATTCTTTATTTCTACTGTATTATTTATTTAGCATTTAAATTTTAGAAATAAATATTATTATAGCAGATCTTTTAGACCTAATTGCAACAAACAATGTGTAGGTCACTAAGAATTCTTAATTATTCTTTCAATAACTGTCTCGGAAGATGCTTCTTTATGAAATTCTGCCTCACTGTATTATACTGTGCTGAGGACTGTTCTCTCACCTCCTCATAAGAAAGTGAAAGCATCTCCACAACATACTAATTTAGGTACTCAATATGTAACCTGAATGTGTATGATCCTTTCATTGTATGGAGCCCCACAGATTTGTGACAGTGGAAATGTTAATTGAATGTGCAAATCTATGTCAGTCAGTCGTAGGACGGTCTGGAGCACCGAGAGCATTCATTTCAGGAGAGGGTCTGTTTCCTAGTCCTCTCAGAAGGTGTCAGCTCAGCAGAGTTCCTTTCCTGAAAGTCATTGACTAGATCCTGGGTCAACTTTTCAGACTAGTAGCTGGTCTCAGTATTTTATTCAATGTCTAGCCCTATCTAAGGACTTCTCGTTGCCCAGAGAGGCTGTAAGTGCTCAATCCCTGAAAGTATTCAAGACCAGAAGAGAGAAATCCAGGGGAAGATGTCCCTGCCCATGCCAGGAGGGTTGGAGTTTAATAATCTTTAAGGTCCTTCCAACCCAAACCATTCCATGATTCTATGATTCTGAGTTTAATTTCGGTGTGGACTGTCTCCTCGGTTCTGTGTCCTTTTACTCAGACTTTCCAGCAGCTAACTTATCTGTTTCAAGAAATCAATTAAGCAGAACAATGGTTCAGTCATCACTCTTCCCTCCTTCACTAATCAACTTTCCTTGGGAGTTCACTGGCTTCAAGTATAGTCCAGTCCACCGGTGATAATGAAGCCCAAGCTGGGCCAGATCACTGTGTTCTTTTTTTCCTCAGCAGGACAGGCAGAGAACCTACTACATGCCCTTAATCACATTTTTGTGTCATTTAAGTTTCAAGGAAATACATCCATATATCTGGGTGCACTTACCACTCTCCAGAAAATGAAAGTCCTACTACAGTCATTTCAGGCCAATCTTGTCACTGGTCTGTCATCATGAGGGACAGAAGAAAATCATGCATACACTCTGGCAGCATTGTTGCCAGATAAGTAGCAATTCAGTAAAGAGGTATCTTCCCATAGCTTCACAGCAGCTTCATCCTTTACATGCTTTCTGAGTCACATTTGAAGTCAACGAGGTACTGCTTAATTTATGTGCTCTTTTCTGGGACTGAATCTGGCATGGCACCATTTATAAATCAGGCAGCTTGAATTATACCATATTTGACCCTGCCTATCTGGTGGCATGACAAATATGAGAAAACTTGAAATACTTCACATAACTACCTTCCAAAATTGGAGATCCACCCAACAATTCCACCCAATTGCTTCACTAGCTGGGCATGCAATAGGTATGGAAGCTATGGCTTTTAGGGCCAACATACTTGTAGCAAAAGAACAGTGAAGGCTTACATTAGCTCTGCAAGGGCATCTGGCATCCTCCTTGAAAGTCTCTCAAATCAGTACCAGTAACCAGGAGGAAAAGGCTTCAGATCAAACCACCTGGGGACACCTCTCATATGGTACAGTTAGAGCCTTTGAAATAGCCAAGAAAGCTCCAAGTAACAGAATTTTAAAGAAAACTACTGGCAGTAGTTCTCAAGTTCACTTTAAAAATATGCTTTCCTCATCTGTTTTTCTGTTCTGTGAAAACAGGTGCACAGTTGGTGGCAGTAAGTATCTACCTGATGTTAAAGCAGTGGTAGACAGCAGACCATGGCCAGGGTAATTTGCTGTCCTTTATTACCCCTGGCTGTCTGGATCTTGAGAGAATGTGGCTCCTGTTTGCAGAGATCTCTGCTGTGCTTGGAGCAGCCCTGCAATTACAACCCTAAATTTATTCAAATTAACTGATAAGGGCTTCCTATAGGCTTTATTAAATTAGGTCACATTATTCTGAGTGGGTAACCAGTGGTCAGGGCCCTAAGGGCACTTTTAAGTCTTAATGGCCTCCTCTGAGTCTCTCCCACACCTGCCCAGAGGCCAGGACCCATTCCCAGATTTTGGAGCCATTAGTCCCTGCCACAACAGGGCTAGTCTCCTGCTCCCACAGCCCTGCCCCCTCCCCTTGGGCCTTGCTGAGCCAGGTCACATAGCTGAAAAACCTTAATAAACCTTAATAAACAGTTGAAATAATACCTTGAATAGCAGTTTCATGCAAATGTCTTAACATAGACTTGGTAGTTTCAATCTCCATCATCTATTGTCTTTACTGTTATATGGAAATCACTATATGAAATATTTTTTAAGAGCATCATGATTATTCCAGTCCAAAAGGCTCATAACTGAAAGATCTTGGACTCTCATACTGCATCCTATGACACCACTCTTGATCTTATACATTCCTTGCCCTAGCAAGTTAGGTTCCAATCAACAAAAGTTTATATTCTTATATTGGAATTTTTTTAGATTAGAATCACACAATGTATTAACACAAGGCTGTCATGGAATTATGGTGTTGACATTAAGTGCTCACACTTTGTCTACAGATGGTCTTTTAAAATTTATCATACTTGCAGGTTGTAAAATCTACCTCTTTTTCTGTATGCTGTAGTGTTGGAATAAATAAAATCAGGGAAAACCAAGGGACAGTATTATAATACTAACCAGGAGGATCCTAATAGACAGAGGATTTCGATGTGTTCATTAAGTTACAATTTTGAAAAGGCATACCTGTTAAAACAAGCTCTGAAAACAAACAGCCAAGAAAATTTCCTTTCTCACTTGTGCTAGAGTGTACCTCAAAATCTCAGTAAATTTATCCTTAGTACTCTTTTCAACTTACAGGTTTCACAAAAGCGTGTATTTGAAATATTTCTTTCAGGTTTCACAAAAGCATGTCTTTGAAATATTTCTTTCAGACCTGCTCCACTAGTAGTTCTCAGCATTTTTAGGCTTAAAATATGGTAGTAAAAGAAACGTTTTACTTCTTGCCTACAATAAAGCATCTTACTTTACAATGGAAAATAGAAATGCTGAGAATAGTAGGTTTGTTGTTTTGATTTGTTGGGGGCTTTTCTGTTTGGGTTGTTTTTTGGGGTTATTTTGTTATATTTTGTTTGTTGGGTTTTTTTGCTTGGTTTGGTCTTGTTTTGTTTCATTTTCTGGGAGGCTTTTTGCTGTTACCTGTATATCTATAGCAGCATTTAACCTTTGTTTAAAATTTGCAACTGTTTATTGTCAACACTGAGTTGAGGGGAATATCTGAGAAATTTTGTACTGTTCAGGTAAGAATGGTAGAGTTCTTGAGTTGATTGCTAAAGGCTAGTGAAAGAAAATTGGTTTTGTTTGTTGGGAGTTGGTTTGTTTGTCTTTTACATTCTATGTTATCTTGGGAATGCAGCAGCGCTAATTTTTGTACCGTGCATCCAACAGCAGTCTCTAGTTCAGTGGGTTTGCTTCTTTCTTCAGGATGCTTGAAATTTACTTCCACAGAGTATTACTTCTCAAGATCATTTTGGCAATTTTTTTTCGCCTGTATGGCCATTTTTTTCTGACATATCAGTTACTTCAGACTAAACATTCACATGACCAAAATTTGTGTGTCCACACTTTAGTTTTCTTGGTAGACAGCCTAGGTAAAACATGCCTTTTGCAGAGAATGTGGTAATCAGACAAAAATTAGCCTGCAATACCTGATGTGATGGCACAATCTATTATCAAATCAGAGCAGTGCATGAAGAGGATGCCAAAGAGTCAGAGCCAGGGAGCAAAAATGTGTATTTGAAGCTGAACTGATGTTTTCCTGTATTTTTATATTCAACAGTATGGGCACATCCTTTTCCATGTGAACAAATAGAAGAGCTGTTAAAAAAAAAACCCCAAAGCAATTACATGAAGAAATACCAGGTTCAGTAATACTGAGCTTGTCTTTTGAACATGCACCTTTCATTACTTTTGTGCATTAACTGTAATGACAAGTAGGTTTTTGACTTGAGCTTGTTAAATAATTTTTTTGGGGGGGATGTAGCATATTTTTACATATATTTCATGGCCACTTGAAATATGCATATTTCCACCATATGAAGTACCATGCATAATTAACATTGCTTTTTTACTAAATTTTCAACAGTTAAATGAAGTCCACCACAGTTTTTGTTAACATTTTGTGTATTTATAATTTTGTCTTATGCAAAGTTGTGGTGTTTCCTTGAAGCTGTATTGTCATATCTTTTACATTATGTTTGCCTTTAGAATTTCCAGTTGCTGTATGCTTAGAATTTCAAAGGATAATGAAGGAAATCTCCTTTTTTTCACTCTCTGTGTACTGTGGTCACAGACACATTTTCTTAAAAGAAGTGTCTAGCAGCTAATTGATGTTAAGACAAGCCAAAGATTCTGTTGTCATCCACTGAACAGGCAATTTATGTGTTTATGCATGAGGACCTGCTGACTTGCAAAGAATGGTTAATGAAAACAGGACACTAATTTGTCTGTTTCATAGAACTTGCAGGTGGGAGACAGTTGGGAGACTATCAGAGTAAACAGGTCATCCTTTTCAGTCAAAAAGCTCGGCTCTCTTAATTGCTTAGGTATGAATTAATTAGACTTCTTGGAGTGGTGATGGGAATTCCCAAATAGTAAAAAGGTATATAAGTGACAAAAACCAGTTCCTGAGAAGTTCAGAGCTATTTTCCATACAAGAGTTTTTTTTTGTGTGACCACAGACTATTCCATATCCAATTTTGAAAGAGTCAAACAGAAGTAAATACTCTCAAGTGCAGCTTCATGAACGTGCTCAGTGCAAGGTCAGCACAGATCCATTCTGGGAGGGAGGAGGCAGGAGCACACAGCTGGAGTGGAGGACATGGGTTACCCATCACACAAGCACAGGACTGACAGTGATGCGTTTTCCTGGCTTTTGTATGTACAAAATAATCAAGACCAAAAGAAATAATTGGCATGCTGGGGAGCAGACTTTTTCCTACAAACACCAATTCTCTTTCCTGCTGAAAAGTATATAAGACAGACATGTTCATTTGGGGAGAGGGGGCTGATGGGGTGGTTATGTCATGCGAATAAAGAATTATGCTTGGGGTTTTTTGGGCTCTTCAGATTGTTCTTACATGCATTTTACATATATTGTAGTTGTAGTAGTTGAATGTGTTGTATGTCTACTCCATTTTATGTGAAAAAGTCCATTTTTTCTGTTTGGTGAGTCTTCCACCTCAGCAGAGCAGAGCACTCAGTAGAGTATGTCTGGCTGCTTCTTAGTGTGTGGTGCAAAAGTTAAAATTTGTGTAAAAATATCCTTTCACCATGCCTTTAGGAAAAAAAAAAATAAAAAACAACAACAAAAAACCAGGGTTTTATCTCAATCAGTAATACAGTAGCCTGTCACAGTTCAGTAGGAAAATCAGGCCTAATGGTTGCTGAGATTAGAAATAGCTTTAAGGGGCATTATATATCATTATAACATGGTGACATAGTGAAGCTAAATAGGCACTACAACATCCTTTTGTTTTTGTGTTTCCCTGAATGCTCAGTTCTGTGACAGGTGGCTATTTCTTTGTAAATTTGCCCAATTATATTTGTGTAGCAGCCCTGAAAAAGCCTTAATATATTAACCATTAGAAGTCACTGACAGTCTTTGGAGACATGTTTTAATGTGCCTATGTGAATAGAGGGTTTGAATGATATGTTGGTTTTTAGGTAATTTATAAATATTCTATTTAGTTGGCGCATGCAAATATGATAAAATACGCATTTTCCATTGCATAGTTAACATATTCTGTTTTATCATATTCTATTTATGTTTTCCCAAGAGCAATGAGAGAGAGGAAGGAAGTTAAGTTTTAGTTGAGCATTTTGTTTTGTGGGCATTGGTGACACAAAACATTTGGCTGGTTTTAATGAAAAACAATAGTTTCAAATATTAAATTGCCTTTACTACTTATCTCTAACATGTTTATATCATGGGAGTTCCCAGTGTGAGCAAATACAGAGTATGCAATTGAAGGCAGCACTTCAAACAAGAAATAGGGATGTTTAGTTTAGTGATTAAAACTGGAAATGTTGCTATTGAGAATCCATTCTTCTGAAATTTTCTGATGTTCTTGATAGTTCAGGAAGCTACAGCCCTTCCATATTAATCAAAACTTTCTTTATTCATATTTTGTTGTTGTAGGCTTTGGCTTCAAATTCAGCCAAACTATTCATCTAAGATTTGGAAGTCATTTCTGCAGAATGTAGTATATCGACAGAGACTCCAATAAATCAACTTATTATAGAAAAAGGCCTCTTTGCCATTCCTGAGTTGGGTGGGCAAGAAAATAAATTGAAGTAAAATTGTACCATGAGGCTAGAAAACAGTTTTAGGAATTTTTATAAACTAATTAAGTGTATCTCCAGAGTAAGTAGACTACGATGGATTCTACTGCCCAGAGACAGCTTCATATTATTATGCATTTTAACCTTTCTTTGCAAGTCCTGAACCTGTGGTATGCAGTAAAGATACCTACCATGAGTATAAATATATTTTATATAGTATCTGCCGTAGCAACAGTGTTGAAAATACTGCATAAAATGAAGTGGTAAGATTTGTATAGGATATTAGAACTAAGCAAATGGAATAGGCAAGTTGTTTACAGTTGATGAAAAGAAATTCTTTATTGCATAAAGAAAAATTGCTGTTTTCAAAGGACACTTGAGTACCTGCATATAATTGAGTTGCCTTTGAATTTACTCAGTAATGTCTCCCTGACATGGCTAGTTGTTACTCTTACCATGAATGTATTCATGCTTTTATATTTTAGGAGTTCTTAGACAACAAAACTCTGTATTTCTATCTGGCCCTTCATCTTTATTCAGTTCTTTATCTATCCAGCAGTCAGCATTAGCGATAAGTAGTAATAACTTCTACACTGAGTTCTCTCAAACCTCCAAACCCCACTACAATCTTGTATGGCTGTTGCCATTCATTGCAGGAATACAATGAGTGGCTCTGGTGGGGGCACCCCACTCCCAGAACTGGAAGGGTGTGTGCAGAGACTCTTGTCTCCATGGGGTCAGGCTGTGTCCTGACACAATGGCTGCAGGCAGTGCCAGTGGCAGCACTGTCCTTGGAAGGAGTCAAGGAAGCAGCAGCAACAGCAACCCAAACAGGGTCATGACAAAGAGGCACAGACAGCTGCAGCAGCAGCTGCTGCCTGTCAACAGTGTGAGGGGAAGGGAACAGCAGGAAGAGCAGTAGGTGCAGGATGAGATGAAAGGAGGAAAAAGGCCTCAACTGAAGCCCTAAACTGGAGACATTGAGAAGTTATGGCAGCAGAAGCCTTCCTGGCTTTTGGCAGTTCTCCGTCCCAGCTGCCTTCTGCTGCCCCAAGGCTGCTGCACAGCCTGTGAATGGTTTCATGAGGTCAGTGCACCATGGCTGGGGAAGCCCTGGTGTAGCACCTGTAGGAGGGCATGTGATGACTTGTATTGCATTGTCAAATGGAAGCATCTTCTTTAACTCAGGGGTGCATCCCCTGAGGAATGTCATCATCAGAAACTAAAGTATCTGGGAGGTGTATGTGCTTCCCCCAGATAGGTTAGATGTGATGAGGACATTGTCAGGATTGCAATTCCTGACTCGGGTTCCCAGAGCATGGTTTGTCTTGTTAATTGTGTCCCCCTTGGAGACAGCATGTAATGGGGAATCCCACACCTTATATCTGCCTGAAACTCTAGTCTCTGAAAGCCAAGTACTGCAGTGTTGGTCATGGAAACACTAAGCTTCTGCATGCTGAAGCCCTTTTTGTTGAAACAAACCTTAAGAAGTTTTTCTGTGGTAAAATAAGTCTTCTGTAACAGAATCAGAAATTTCATGATTGAAAAAAAAAAAGGGAGTGTTGATTTTTTCTCCTTAACTGCAGTAATTCTTAGTATGCTGATTTTTCCAGGACCCGTGAAAACTTAAGAATCCTTTTCCTTTTAAATAAGTGGAACACTACTTTTGAACGTTTATCTGCTGTCCTTTCCAGTGAGCAGCAATAGACAAAAGAAGTATTGTCCTCCACAGGACACAGCTAGGCAGGGTAGCACCAACTTACTGATTGAAGAGGAGGAAGACTATGGGTGAGGCAGTGTCCTTGTTTTTCTCAGGGTTACAAGGTTTTTTACTGCAGATGTTCATCACCAATAATCTGTCATAAAGTTGTAATTAATAGCTGTTGTGCCTGTAATGTAACCTGGAGGAGTCACTTTTGATATTGGAGAAAACAATGACAAATGTTGATGGCTGTTCTGGGTAAATCAGTGACTCAGTAGAAAACATTTTGTTGATTTTTTTATTTGGTAGGTAGTCAGGGGATACTGCAGTCACCCCACAGTTGGCCTCCTTGCCAGCTGTCATTACAAGTGGATCAGCATAATTAATTTCAAAATCAGTCAGCATATTATACTGGGCAACATTTGTTTCTGAAAAAAACCATGAAATAATAGAAATCTTTGCTCCAACTCAAGTCTCTCCATTTCCTTATCTCATCAGCTTTACAGATTTCTTTATTTTATATCTAATATCCTCTGGCAGGGGTGGTATTTTGCCTGCTACATTAACAGATGTTGATGAGTGTAATAGTTTGTTGAAAGCTGAACACAAAATCTCATTTTGAGCTGGTGGGAGAGTCCCAGTCTTGCAGCTGTAGGAGAAGAAAGAGTCATGATTTATAGAAGAATAAGGCACTGGCACATTGCAGACACCAGAAACAGTAGTGTAATTCACAGCAGAATTGTGATGGTGACAACTGACGTGTTTTTCAGGCTGTCATCTGCCCCCATGTGTTGTTTATTTTCATTGTGGTGTGGGAGATTCATGTTTTGGATACTGTTGCAAGCATCTAGAATACTGACCTGTGTACTTCTCCATGTCTCAGTAGTTCAGCCTGCTTGACAAAGAAGCCATGCAGATGAATGGATGTTCACATGTGGTTTCTCTGAGTTGGGCAGTTCTCCTTGGCTTTACCAGTTACTGTGAGAATATGACCTGAAAATTTGCTTCCACTCTGAAAATACCTTTTTTTTATTTTTTTAGTAATAATTTTCCCCACGATTGGCTTCTTTAGAAATGGACTCTATGGTCGTTGATTCTTCCAAGACCACCTTTCTTTCATTATGCCTTGCTTGATGTGTTATATCTGTGGACATGTTTGTATTGCCTGGTAGTTTTATAACAAGAAGGTACATCATGTAATAAAATCACAGAATCACAGAATGACTAGGTTGGAAGAGACCTCCAANACACACCCGGGGATAGTGACTCCACCACCTCCCCGGCAGACAATTCCAGTACTTTATCACTCTTTCTGTAAAAAACTTTTTCCTAATATCCAACCTATATTGCCCTTGGCACAGCTTAAGACTGTGTCCTCTTGGTCTGTCAGTTGTTGCCTGCCAAAAGAGAACAACCAACCTGACTACAACCACCTTTCAGGGAGCTGTAGAGAGTGATAAGGTCACCTCTGAATCTCCTTTTCTCCTAAAGAGAGCCCCTTGTTTATGTATTGGAGGAAACACTAGGTGCCTTTTAGGATGTTGAAACAATTTATCATTAGTGTGAGTACCAACTCAGATGTAGTGAATGGCCAATCCTTCTCTTTCATGAAAAGACATCAAAATCACTCAAGACACTCTGTAAATATTAGCTGATACATATGCAGAAGGCTCCTTTGCATATGCAGCAATTTTCCTGGTATCTGCAGGATCAGATCAGGAGGCACATTATGTGGGTAAGAAATCTAACAGAGTAATGCTAGTAGAATATGATAGTATCAATCTTAAGTAATAAATATTTAATATATTTTCTTTCAGGAGAAGCCACTGACCAAATCTCTGCAACGAGGAGAAGATCCCCAGTTTGATCAAGTAAGACACTTGAAATTACATTATTTCCATTCCTCAGGCTAAAAGAGGAGTGCATTGGAAGGCATTCTAGTGTCCTTATACCGTTGTTGCATACTGCAAAAGTACTATTTCTTGATGTGCTTTGGTAGAATGATAGGTGTTTGCCTAACCATTCTTGAATATAAATTGGAAGAATTTTTCCTCTCTTTCCAAAGTCAATATTTTTCTGCTATAGAACTTGTTACTTTTTATAGTGTATTAGACACATGTATTGCTTCTTGTCTGTTTCCCCTGATGGGGATCTTGAAGCAAAATTTGTACCTTTTCAAATTATGTGGTTTTTGAAACAGGTGTGTGGCCCCCCAATCTTTCTTTTATGAGGTTTCTTTTATAGTTAATATGAGGGCCTATAGAATCATGGTTGTTGCCATCAGTCTCATCAGTCTAGTTTGCCTCTGTAGCTGTAACTCAGCATGACTTATATGTGTGTTGTACTTCAAATAGGCTGAGCCAACCAGTTGTGTTTAAAATTAAGTATAAGTTCAATTGTCAGGATAAATGCCTGTATATGGCAAGGTAGATAATTATTAGGAAAATAATGGGCAGGGAAAAAGTATTAAAAATTAAGTGGAGTTTATATAATTGGTCCGATTTCATTTAGCAGAACAATAAAATTGTAATTAATAAAATGAAATTTATATCTGGCATTAGATTAATTTATTATGTAATGGAAATAGGACAAGTATAAAAATAAAACCAAAAGCAATATACACACTTCTAATTGATTATATAAAGCAATTTATTTTTGGCAGCAACATCTAGAATAATCTATTTTGAAATAAAGGAAGATAGGTTCCAAAGAGTTTAGGTTACATAAGGGATGCCAAAACTGGCAAATCTCACTCCCCATGAAGAGGAATGATAAATTCTAGGGTGCCATTGCTGTCACCGTTGCTACTGACTCCACATCTGCCCACATCACTGTGCTGCCAGCAGGGCCAGGAGCACAGGACAGAAAGACAGAGAAGAAGCAGCAGCCACAGCAGCAATTGAAAAGGAAGTTATGACCAATGCCATAAGATGTAGGTACCATATTGATTGACTGTGGGAAGAGAAGATAGGTATAAGTACAACTTCAGAACCTTAGCTGAACATTTACTGAGTTTTCTCAGACATTTTGCCAGAAGTAAAGATGCCTTGTGAGACTCCATTGACATTCACTACGGTTCACTTTGTAATTTTAGCTTGACAAGGTGACTCTAGATTATTCTGTAGCTGCTTTTTGGGGAGAGAGAGCCTGCTTGGAGGGCTGCTCAGTGCAGGAGGTGAGCAAGACTTCTGCTTCATCCTGGGCAGCTCCCTGTCTACCTCACTGACCACAGAGACCCCGCAGGGAGACCAGCCACTGCAGGCTAAAGGAGGTTCTTTCTGAGTTCTCCCTACCTGCCTCATGAAATTCTTTGTGGTATTCTGACCTTAAGTTTATATAACATACTCTTTTCCTTCCTGTGGGAAGAATGTTACACTCAAATAGGAAAGTAAAACAAATTAAGCCACCCAGATGCAAACCTTGTGATACTGTTCCTGCAGTGCATTAAACAAACTCATAATGGATGGCCGTGATTTGATTAAATATTTATGGTTTAGCAAATGTTAGCCCTTTAAAAGGAAGAACTGGAAGACTGATATTTCTCCTAGTTATTGGTAAGTAGACAGAAAATTGAGTAATTAAGTCAAGATTATTTAATGAGAA
>VZTT01020952.1:8600-25024 GCA_013400855.1 Buphagus erythrorhynchus
TTTTCTTTCGCAGGCAGGAGGAATGTCTGTTTTCCTCAGGAAAGTCTCCCTGCCATGATCCTGACGGTGTTCTGGACGTAGCATCATATCTGAAACAAAGCAATGTGCAAAGACACAGATTCCATTGCATCAATTAACTCCTGAATCTGCATAGGGCTCAAGACTGTCTGCTTAGGTAAGTTCAGTATTTAACACTGAAAAAATGGAAAGTGATCTCTAGCTCTTGATACTGTTTAAAGGAATCTGCCTTGCTATTTATTTGGTTCATAAAATTGAGTACATGCACATGGTTTCACAAAACAGCACACATGCTCTTGTAAAAAAAAAAAATAGGCTGCTGGAGAGAACACCAAATCCCTTATTTATTTTTTATCGATGGAGGATGACTTGGGGAACTTAGGACTTTTATGCCTACAGGTCAGATTTCACGTACATGGAGCTGTACAGTTTGCAGAAACTTTCTGCTCAGCCAACAGATTAATTATTCCCACCATAAGGTGGAATAAGACAGCAATAACCTACTACTGCCTTTGTTTTGCTTTGCTTTCTCAATCACTAGGCAGGGAAATGACAAATGTCTCCATCGGCTTGTGCTGGCTGAAAGAAGGCTGGAAGGAAGAGTTGGGTATAGGCAGGTCTGGCAAGGAGATTTTTAGGTGCTTTAGACTACAATTCCTATCTCCCAGCACTGACAGTCAATCACTGTTCTTTCCCTAATTTTAGCAATTGGAACCTATAGGATAAATCTGGATGTATTATTGTACACATCAGTATTGCAGTAGGAGGTTTTCAGTATGCACACTAAGACAAGTTTACTGGAGAGAGCATAAATTGTGACTTTTAAAGTGTATACGTCTTCTAAGGCCATTGGAAAATGCCAATATTTCACTGGAACTTTTCAAGTGATTTTCAGTTAGCCTAAGATCATGAATGAAGCTAGGAATTGATTTTACAGCATAAGTCTGTAAATTGATAAACCAGGAGAAGAACGTTGTGATGCCATCTTTTTGCCACAGATGCAAACATACCTGTCTATAATGTGTTGCATCTGCACATAGAATAATTTTCTGTATCACTGTTGAGATAACTCTTGCTCAATAGGAGTTAAGGCAACTGATTTCTATTTTTATAATTAAAAGATAAGCATGTTTAGAAGTGTACTTCCATATCATGCAAAGAAAAGAAAACATTCCACAAAATGGACTGCAGCTCAGAGAATTTCCCCCGGTTAATTCAATTTCTGCAAAAGAGATGATTATTTGCTATCCACCTAAATTAGGAGCTACAGTCATTCAGAATGATGAAATGGTTACCCCACACTGTTGTAGATTAAGATGGTTTTACTGGATATTACACATTATAAAATAGCTGGGCCTTTTAACAAGCTGGTGATCCTTTAAGGATGTAAAACCTCATATCAAAACTGTTAAAGAAAAATATACAACAAGAAGACCATTGGGATTATCTTCTAAATACTCAATATGAATAGCTACACCTACAAGTTGCTTATGGCTATAATGTCTGAAACTCTGGTGAAAGGACTGACTTCACTAATTGGTTTGTTGGTTTTTTTGGTTTTCTTTGCCTCTGAGTGATCTTTATTTGTAATTGATGGTGCAATCCTTTGGTAGTTCCTCTGGAACTGGCACTACTACTGTGCGTCCTTTATTACTCAAAGCTTCAAAAATCTGCTTTATTACAGGGAATTTTTATTTTAACTACTGTTAACATTTATTTTTTCAACTAAATGTTAACGCTATAGAAATCTCAGATACCAAGCAAAAAGAAAAACGGGAAAACCACGGCAGTAAGTCCTTCAACAGTTCTCCAGAAAAAAACTGTTCTTCTTTTGCACACTGCAGTCTGTACATCCCTGGAGCTTTTTCAAGTGTGTGTTCTACGAAAAATACCTATACAGAAAAAAAGTACGTCAAGGAATTGCTAACTAGTTCCAGGATAGAACATTGGCTTAATCCCATGCTGTATTTACAACGACTACAATGAGAGGTATCTTCGCATAAAAGACATTGAATTAGGCCCATGATTTGACCCAAATTCACAGACATAATTACTAGTTTACAACAGTAAATATCTGCGCTAATTTGCTAACCTCGCTTACATTGCTGCTGCTACTGTGTCAGGGATTTCTTAGCATAAGAAAATACGACAGCAGTCTTCTAAGGTTAGAAATAACCTTGGCTATGGCAATTTGTATTAGAGATCTATAAGCCAAGTTTTTTAACTAAATGTAGGAAGCTGGTCCTGTTCCTATTTCTTGCACTTCTATCCTCTCCATTCAGCAGACAGAGCCAGCAATACTTAATGGCTTATAAAATAAATAGCAATAAGAATTTGACAGCCCACAAAAGCAATGAAATTAATTAAAACCTAGAGCTGTGAAGAGACACCTTGGCTTGTATTATGTTACTCTGCTTAGTTAAAGCAGATTCCCAATGCAAAAATCAAAAGTTACAGAAGATCAGCAAATAGCAGCATGAGCAGTTTTCCTATGTTTTGCAAGAGACTTTTCTACTTCGACATGTTTGAAATGGTTTAATGACTTCAGAGCAAGAAGGGGGCTGTTGCCAAGGACTTCTGGTAGACTGGGTACAATTTCATCTGGTCAATTTCCAGGACAATAATATGTTACTGTGTACTTCTGTAAATTTATTTTCCATAAATCACTACTACAACAGGACCAGCTTTGTTGGCAAAGGGAATATGCTGCATCCCACCAAAATAGTACAACAGCAGCAACAACAATGGAAAGCAATTGCTGAAAATAAACTTTGGGCAGCCTGAGAGACCCATGGTGGTGTTTGCCTGCCAGGCCAGAGGCTGTGCCAAGGCTCCAATTAGTACCTCACACTTTGGAAGCTTGTCCTAAACCAGCCTGAGCTTCCCATAGCAGTCATAGCTTAAGCTGGGTTTTCATAAGACAAGATTTGGGAATAAACCATGCAGATTCATCATCTGTCAATCATACTTAAAGCACAAGTCCCTCCCTCATTCTCCCAAATGGTGCCTGTGCCATTGCCTTCTCCCCATGGCCCACACAGGGAAGGATATTTCTGCTGTTTTCTGCTGATACCACCTGACCCCTGTCACTGACAGACAGAAAAATGCTGTAGTCATTCCTGTGATGCTTCCAGAAAGATCTAAAGAAAAATGCAGGCAAGGTTCCCAGCAGTCATGTCAAAGGAATACAATTTCCACTCCTCAGCAGAGAATAGGAGCCTTTATTTAAACAGATAAAAGGTTCAAAATAATGATGGGAATCCAGGAGGAAAGCCAAGATGAGTATTACAACAACAAAATACAGCTTTTTTACTTCTGCCAAAAATTTGGTCCCAGATTTTCTTTTGAGGGGATTCAATATCAAAAATACAGGTAACAGGCTAAGCAACTCTAAGTAAAAGGCATGTCCAGCCCAGACACTATCTATCAGTAGCAGGCTGACGACTGGCAGATGTGGGGAAGCCCGTCCAAAGGAGTGAGCACAACTGGCTGCAGTGCCTGCCAGCATACAGATGCTCTTGTTGGGAAATACCTTTCAAAAGTTTGGCATCTCTGCTCTAGGGCAATTCACAGAGCAATGAGCTGAACAGGTGTCTCACATCACTTCTTATCACAGATTTTTAATTAAAGTTTAATTGTTTTATTGTGTTGTGGTTTTATTACTGGTCATATCTGGCTATATCCCTCATATTACTGAAATACTCAGTACAATTACACACACAGCCAGATTGTCAGAAGTACAGAACTATTCCTATCATATGGCATGTTTTTATGTGCAGATTTTCAAAACATCTCATTATGGTAGGTGTGAATTTTTTGGAAATTTATGTGTTCTTCTCAGGTACTCAAGTAAGATCTGAAAATCTGAACTCAGCTATGATTATTGTGGCATCCTAAAAACTTTCACTGTACTATGCAGTAGCCTTGCAACCCCATTTGAACACATCTACTTTGCCTCCCAGTCCTTTATCAGTCTCAATAATGTGTTATGTAACAATACTTTATTTTCATATCAGCTAAAATTATGTCTCTGGGGAGGGTGAAACAGACCCATTGAATGTTGCAATGCATATGTAGTATCTTGGTCTGGCTTCTGATATTACTCTGGACTTGAATTTCCTAATTCTCTAGTGCAATAATAATACAACTTGATTAGCCTAGCAGCTGCATTTAGAAGGATGATGTCAAGAAATAATCTATCCCAGTCTTCCAGATGCCTAATATGAACTTTTAGAAAGCAGTTTGGGTTTTCCATCACAAATGCACATACAGAAGGTGCTGAAAAGCTAGATTGTAGATATACTTGACGTGTACTTTGTGTTTCCTTGAAGATACAGGGTTGAAAAAAATAGGCTCTTTTTGGATAATTCACAGAGAATAATTTTGGACTTTTATAACATCAACGTGTAGCTTTTATTTTTTTGTCCTTCATCCTTTATTTTTCTTCTCCTCCTTCTCTCTCTTTCTCTCTTTCTCTCTGTTGCATCTGCATGAATAAAAAAATCTGGCATAACAAGTAAATTCAATAACAAAGATTACTGTTTCTGCAATACACTAAAAGGTCCTAACTCTATGTCCTTGTCCTATGAAAACACAGCTATGCTGAAGACATAAAGGAAAGGCTGAGCACTGGACCTGTATGAACGTATTCTTAACCTTTGGCACAAAGTCTACCCCTCCTTGAGTATATTAGTAAACACAGACTCTGCTTGATTAATAAGAAGTCAGGATCCTCCATATGCAATACATGGAAAAGTAATATATTTATATATATGTGTGTGTGTGTGTAAATATACACAGATGAGTGCATGGGCTACTCAACTGTTTTGTAAATGAGTACTAAAACTTCAAACAGCAGCTTAGCATGATTTTAGACAGCAAGATGCATTTAGACAAGCACAATGCTTTAAGTGTTTAAGTGTATTAAATGCCTTTTTCCTGTTTACACAGTGATATGCTGTGTTTATCTTAGAAGCACCGTAAAAAATTAGCTAGCAGTCATAAATAGTCCTGAGAAAATGATTCTATTTTCCAGAACTGCTAATCTGTGTTAATGCCACTTCAGTACAGGTCCTGTAACAGCTGTTAGAATTTTGTCCCCTGTAGGTCAGAGAGAGAAGATGGGAAAATCCTTAATAAAATGTTGTTAGAAGCTACAGGTGGGAAATAAAGAAGCTCTTGTGACCTGTAATCTTATTCCCTCATAAAGTCATGGAGTGCACAGCAGCTTCTGTGGCTGAAATTAGACAACACGCTAGCGGCTTTTCAATCTCAACTTTTGCAGTTCAGTTATATCATTTTCAGTAAAGAACAAATGAAGGATACAGCAAGCACTGCCCCTGACCTTCCTTGCTCTTTTTAATAAGCACATTCAACAGCATGAGCTTCTCTGTCTTAAATGAATCACTATATATCCATGTATTGGAAAGAAAATACAGTAGTGTTTTATCTTCTGTATGCATTGTACTGTCAGATTTTAATTAGCACTCAGCTTCAGGTAAAGAAAATATGCTAAATTTAATAGTCTTATAATTACTGTGAGCAGATTCCACTGTCTAAATGCAGAAGGGTACCCAGTCTTGCACAGAGCCTCCCCGGCTTCAGCTATGCTAATGAGAGAGGAAGGGGCTACTGCCATGCCATTTTCCAGGAATGCAGGAAAGAAAAAAATGAAAAGGTACAAGAAGTAGAAGTCAGGAATGAAGCAGTGAATGGGTAATCTATTACCAAAACCAGGTTATGTTATCAAACAAGCATATTTTTATGTTTCAGATACTTTACAAACATCCTTCTATATGGCTTTAATTTTTCCCTTTTGATGATGGGTATATTCCACATGCTTTTACAAAAAACAATATATACTCTTTGAATATTATGACTCTTGCAGGCTTCATTTTTGTGTCCTTTCAGTCTTCCCTTTTGATATCTCCATTGCCTTGTCAGACTACAATACTGTGGAGTATGAAAATTAATATTTTTTCCATTGTATTTATTAAACAATTAAAAAACCCCAACAGTGCAGGATAATGTGCAGGATAATATACAGAATAATACATAGCTCTCTAAATTTCTATAGCAAATCTTATTCATTCAGCTAAGAGAGAATTATCTCCTAATTTGAACATTTAAGCTGCCTGAATGAAATGGAGCCACGGATAGAGTGACCTTTCTTTTCAAACTATTTTTATCAAAAGTAAAAAACAACTAATTTAAAATATTCAATTAATATACTATACTGCAATCAAATACTTGCAGCTTTAAAGTCACAATAATTTGTTTGACCATAATTATGTGCAATCACTTATCAGTAAAATGGTGAAAGAGTGTTGAAATATGGTACAATGATAACTAATTGTCTCCTGATACAATGAATTGTCATTTCTGAAAATTTAATGTCATCAAAGCTCTTTTTCCAATAGCACAAGGAGCACTATTGCTAATAGACTTCAGAGCTTGAAATAAATAAATCTTTGGAATCCTGTTGCATCTCTTGGGGTGTGACATTTGACAGTCTTTTATAGCGCAGAACGAAACAAGTTTGTGAGCTGGAATTCAATTGTGGTGTATTGATTCCTTGCATCAGTCATTATTCCCTGCTGATTGACAGCTGAAAATTGGTTACGTTAAGTATTTCATATGTTATATTGGCTGACATTTGCTTGCCTGCTCCTGTGTCAATATTGTTGTAAAGATCTCCAGCTCTATGAGATAGCAATATACACTGACTGTGGCTTTTGTGTGATGTTCCAGTGTTTTTCCTGACATAATTTAAGACATATTAAAAACCAGCAGCATCTTCCCTCTTGAGAAGCTTAATGCCAATATTATTGTCTTCCAAGGGAAGATCATGTATGCTCATAATCGGGTGCTAATTTTCACCCATACACTCATGTTTAGGCATTAGGCATATAACTGTAAAATTGAGCCTGCTTGATTGATTCATGTCAAGTCTCATCTCGGCTCCTGCAGTGGAAGTCATCCAGCTGACCCTTTTTACACTAAAAGAAGAGATTTGTGTTCCTTTCTTTCACCTGGAACCATCAAATTGACTGAATAATCTGTAATACATTAGTGCTGACATTTGTTAGGCAAGAATTAAACAAGACACAGTAATCATTCCCCTGAATAAAAATTGTGTTTGATTTCCTGCAGAGTTCTATTAAAAGGACGGCACAGCCCATCTCCTCCAAAGTGGGAAATACTGAATATTTTCTATGTTAATGAATCGAATTAACACTTTAATGACAGATGGATGATCCCTAGCTGCTCCTGACAAAAGCTGCTGAGGACTTTTGGAGGGGGATGTGGTTTCTACGCCTGCCATGAGGACTACAATGAGCTCTGTGGAAATCCTTCATGCTGAATATTTAAGGGTGATCACAGTAAAATTTGATCACTTACCTAAAAAGAGACAAAAGGGACAGTAGTAGCTCTCCTACAACTAGAGCTGGGTAGCCCCAGAAAAACCAGTTCCTAAAGTCAATAGGGCAGAATACCATATTTCCATTCACCCTCAGTAAATACGACACTGTAAAAGGATGGGGTCAATGGTGCTGGTTTCCATCTCCTCCTGACAATACCATGTAAAGGGTGGAATAATTCCACCTGAAGGCAGAGCAAATACAACAGTGTACACCTGGTATCACCAGAGTCTGCCCTGGTGTCTTTGAGGTCCCAGACTTATTACTGCATTTGGCAAAGTAAAACCCCGTTGCTGAAGGGATGCCCACTGCTTGTCTGGCTGTGCTGTATTCTCCAATCAGGACCAGGCTGTAGTGATGTTATGGTTTAACCTGAAGGTAACATATGAAAAGTATCATGTAGCCAATGGGGAACAAAGCGACATGGACTCCCCTATGCATCCAAAGGAGATCACTTTTTTGTAAAAATCACACCTTTTAATACATTAATCTCCACCCAATGTAACTGAAACCAAACCGAAACATCACAGAACTCAAGAGAAGGAGGGCACCCATTGGCTGACTCAGCTGCCAGGCTGCTGGCCACACATCCTACCATCCAACCAGCTTCCTGCTCATACGCTGTCCACGCGCTCCTCCAGCCAATCACAATCTCGCTCTCTCCTCACTCACAACTGCCACTCACCCCTCAGCCGACTTCCAGCCCTCCGGCCTGCAGCTGTGCCTTCCCACAGGGCCTTCTGGTGAACATAAGCCTTAACCACTTCAGCAATTATAACCCCATATCCTACATCATCATCTGAAGAAACACCTGTTGGCTCTGTAGATGACTTGAGTCTGCACCTCAGAGGTGCACTTAGAAACACATTTTTTTCCTTGTCCTGGTATTGAGGTTAGATTTTTTCCAGCTGGGATCTTGGCCGCAAGCTGAAAGTGAAGATGGGTTCCAGAGATGCACAGTCTGGAAATAGATTTTAATTTATAGATTTTAATTTAAATAAAAACTTTTAAACTTTTTCCCTTGATTAGCGTGTGTGGGAGAGTATGGGAGCATCACCACTATGCTCACATGACTCTGGGTTGACCACATCAAAAATGGCAGTACTGGCTCAGCATAAAGGTGTATGAATTCTATAAAGCAGGAAAAAAACTGACCAAAAAAAGATCCGGAGCAGTTTTCTCCTGCTGTAAGCAAAGAGAAATTTTTCCAACAGTCGGGATCCTTCCAACTGCTACTTCATTACCATTGTGTTTTTTCTTTGCTTAGTACTAAGTAGCACTAGCTAACCCGAAACAGCAAACACTGATAGGGATTGCAATTCACTAAGAGGATAAGGCTTACTTGAAGCTTCACCTGAAGCCTTTTAAGGAGCAAGAGTGACTGGTTTATGCAATTAGTCTTCCTGATGGCAGCTGCTGCCGATTGCATTAGGGTAGCTGCCCTGCGGGGGAAAGAGAGGGCGTGGATAGCTCTGAAAAATTACTTCTGCTGCTTTGTGGTGGTTGGAGGTGCTGCTTCCCTGGAAAATATTCCTGGTCAGGGAATTTAAAACTTTGAAAGTGCTTGTAAAAAATCCTTTATAAAGGGGAGTGTAATGTGAAAAGGAATTAATTGAATTCTGGGTGGGTGTGCCAAGTCCTGAATGGTGTGAAGTCTGTGGGAATGTGCCTCCTGCAGCCAGGAGGGCTGCAACTACTGGTGAGTGTCTCTGGAGTCTTGCTGCTAGAAGATAGGGGAGACTGCTGTGAGAAATGTATCCTGGTGTCCCTGTGTTTGGTCTGGGTTGACCCTCTAGAGAGAGGGTGGTTTCTGGCCCAGCTACAGTGTTTCTGCTTGGCCTTTGTTTTATGAAGTGCTATCTCTTCCACCAGTGCTTCCCTGTAGCCTGCCTCAAATACTGCCTCTGCTGTTGGGGTGAGTTTCTTCTGGCAAAGTGCTCGAACCCAGGTCTGATCCTGGCTCTGCCCCAGGAGAGCTGCCGAATTGGCGTCGCCTTACCCAGTGTATTTCCTGCTATCATAAGTACTCGCTGGGGTTTGGACTGCTCCACCTGTAACTGCTTCTAGCTGCACATGGTAGCTTCTGTAGCAGTCGCTGTTGAATGTCAGCTGGGTGCTTGCAGTGCAGGGCAATAATTTTCTAGCCTTCTTATCAAATATAGAAAAGGCATGCAGTACAGCCAAGTGTTATAACATCTAAAAAATATCCCGTTTCTCAATGCAGGTATTAACCTCTCTGAGCATGTGGCTTGTTTGCATCTATCTGGGGGACAAAAGTATCTATTGAAATGATTCCCAAAACATAAAATTTGGAGTGTGGCTTGCTCTCCGGCTTGTAATTTCCTCATTTAATTTTCAATTATGGAACAAACAAGTGCAATCTTATTCCTTGTGCCATACAACATTAAATGGTTTTAATATTTCATAGCCCCAAACTGCTCATGTTAATCTGTGAATTTATTGTTATAAATAACTAATAGGTATATAATGAATCACAGCAATGATTTACGGAAGACTCATAGATAGGAAATAAAGTATGTTAAAAAATACTTTGCAAGGGATAATACTGCAGCATTAGCTCTTTCATCCAAGGCAAACAAACATTGCTTGTGCTCTACATGCCACTTCTCCTGATTTGCATTACATTCAGAATAGCAACTCAAAGTTTTCTGTGGGGGACTGAACCTTTTAAGAGCTTGGAAACAAGTCTGCCTGATTCACAACACTGTGGTGTTTTGATTGTGCATGTTGAACATGGGTATTTGCAGCTTCTTGAGATGTCAATTAGAAAAGGATACAGAGGGAAGGGAAAGCCTACAAAAAGTAGTGTGACAAATCAACAGTTAAATATCTTACCTGGATCCAAACTCCAGGTTTTCTGCTGGTGTCCCCAAGTTATTGAGTGACCCCTGTTTATGGGTTTGCATCTGATAAAGGAGAGGGAGTAAAAAGACATTGAAAATAGTGGAAATTCTTATTATTAAACAATTTCATGGTTAAGCAGAAGAAATGGAAAAATGAAATAGCTAGAAGAATGTGAAGAATTCTGCACTTGTTATTAAAAAATCTAAAAAGTTAAAGGACATAATATTTTGGTTTCAGCTAGGAGGAAAAAAATTTCATCTCCTAAGAGATCAAAATTTTGATGGGCGTATTAAAAGTTCCATAGGATCCTAATCTCAGAAGTAGTCTGTTATTTCTTTTGAGATATCCTGGACTAATCGCCACCAAAAAATAGGTTCAACCAGACTAGAGAGAACATATAATTACAGCTGAACTATCAGGGAAATAGTTGTTGCCAGGCATTGCAAGCCTGCTGGCAAACCCAGGCAAAACTGCCAGACCACTTTCAAATGAGGTGTGCAGCAGGAATTGCAGGGGTGTGTGCAGCACAGACTCCACACTACCTCTGGAAAGAAATGCAAAAAAAAAAAAGGAAGAAAGGAAATTACCTCAGGCGGTACTAGGGAAGGTTCAGTTTGGATATAAAGGAGGAGTTTCACAGAAAGGATGGTTTAACATTGGAATGGGCTGCCCAGGGTGGTCACCCTCCCCAAGGTGTTTAAAGAAAGACTGGATGTTGCACTTAGTGCCATGGTATGGTTTGACAAGGTGATTTGCAGTCATAGGTTGGACTTGATGAGCTCAGGTCTTTTCCAACCTCACTGACTCCAAAAATTCTGTGGTGTTACTAAGAGGGTGAAGACAATTCCAATTGCTCTGACAATTCCTTTACAGGCATGTTGATGCTGGGTGTAGAAGCAGTACGTAGCTAAGGAAAGCTTTTAAAGGTTTTTATAGAGTAATTATGCCCAACTATATCAAAGCCAGCAGAGTGCTAGAAATAGTGATGTAAGCTCTAAAATAAAAACTCTTGGCACAGAAATTAAAAACTCAGGTTTTACAGCAATGAGAATATTCTTCTGGAATGGGACCTACCCTTGAATGGAGTAGAGGAACATCTAATGTTATTTGCTAAAAAAGTACTGAAAAAAGTGTGTGGACACTGAAATTTTGAGAAGTACCAAGTGGATAATGGAAAATTATACTTAGGTACATAAAATTATTTATGCTGAACAGAACTTTCATCACCGGTGACAAACTGAAGTGTTTAATAATAGACGTGTTGCCTCTACGTGGTTTCAAAATCACTGGCTTATGTTTTATCGAGATATCTGACTGGTCATGGATTACCTGAGTTTTGCAAATAGGTCAAAGAAATTGTTTTCTTATTAAACAGTTTCTCTTGCTGAGTAAATAAAAGATTGACTGATCCAGAATGGCTTGGGCTGTGGTTTTAGCTTGAACAGCCAACATTCTGTCTTGGTATTTTTTTCAATGTTAGCAAAACGGAAATTTCTAAGGTGTTAAATACCAAAAGAATGAATGTTTGTTAAAGTAGTAGGGCAAATTCTGGATAATGTTTGTGGATGCAGATAAACTATATAAAGGAATTGGTCCTTGCAGTGGAGGAATTTGGAAAACAGTTGTTTTCCAAAATAGTTGTGTGATGTGTAAGTGATGGTAAATTTGCTTAGCAACTGGAGGTGTGTGAGGATCCTGACATGAAGCAATCCAGAAGTTTCTATCAGTTCCATCAAAAAGATGCTTCTCATCAAGAAGGAGGATGCTGTCATGTACCGTAGTCCCATACTGTAACTTCTTTCAGTGCTAGGAGAAAGAAAACTGACCCTCCTAAAGTAGCTTCCCAAGGAGGTCGCTGTCCTTATGACATGGCTTTGAGAGAGCTGAACCTCAAAATACAGCACCGGAAGAGGATGCGAGGACATTTACAAGATAGTAATGCTGCTTCAGATGTAATGGGGTCTGCCATCCTAATCTTGCTTCTAGTCTGGCTAGGTAACTGTGGGAGTCCAGGACATCCCTCTGGCTGCCCTAGATCATCTGAGACAATGGCAGGGAGCCAATAGCACCTGTGCCTTTGATTTCAGCCCATGGGAAAGGCTGCCAACTCTGAGAGAAGAATTACAGGCCACAAGGGTTTAAGTAGAATAGTAATGGGTTTGTTATAGGGTGAGAAAAGTAGAGTTTAGGGGATTTTAGGATTGGGGTTTAAAGGACAAGATGGAGGGATTTGGGCGTGTCTTGTTCTTCTTTTTCTTCTTTATGTCCTCCATGTCTGACTGTGACGGTGGCATTTTTCTATTGGGTTAGAGCAGGGACTCACTGTCCAACATAGGTGATAATAATTGGTACAAATATGTAAATATAGCACACATAATTTGTAGTATATAAGGTCAGTACCAGCCCACAGGGGCAGACAGAACCTCGTGTCCCATCCTGCTGAGAGGAGCTCGCGGGACAGAAAGAGAATGTTATAGATAAGAAGAGAATAAACAACCTTGAGAAGCACAAACTACATCTCCTGACTCCTTCATCAAGGCTCAGGCTGGAAAGAAAGACTCTTCCAGGTTTCGGGGTCATCTTAACCCCGAAATTGGACAGGTAACATTATCATAATAAGGAAACCCTAGCTTCCTCATGAAGGAGTTCACAGCCTGTGCCTTGGAATGTGCCTAGGCTAAATTCACTGATCCCTGAAATCCAGGGCAAGCCATCAATGAAACTTGGGAATTAATGGAGAGGGGTGAAAAAAGAACAGTAAGCATTATAAACAGCCTTGTTCATTTTGACGCCTTAGAATTCTTTTTTAATATATGATGAAATATACTTGCTTTCTTGATATAACACAACAATGGTTTTTAAAAAGTAAGAAAAATCCTGTGTTCTGGTAATGTCTATGGCTTGCCTGTCACGTAATCAGCATGGTGCATGTTGCCTTGAAATGCTTGCCTTCTGGGTTTCTTGTGATAAATGGGAGTTGATACAAGAACAAGACAAATAGTTCAGAAAAATAGCAAGTGATGAACTCACCTCAGTAACATTTTCTGTGAGCATTTATGTGTTTGTGTTTGCAAGACAGTCTGTGTGGAGTGGTATATCCCAGGGTGTATGCAAGGGTTCATGCCATGAACCTTTGCAAGACAATCTTGAGTTCCCTACTCCTGTTTATAAAAGGTTCAGTCAATCGATCAGGGAACAAAAGCAATAGTGTCTTAGGTGAAGAGTTAGCTGCCAAACAGCACACTGCAAACAGGGCAGTAGGTCTGCCTCACAAGGCAGTGTCAGTCTTTGGTTACATTGGGTTGGATTATCAGGGCATGGACTTGGGCAACACAGAAAAACAGATCAGAGGGTTGGGCAAGTCAAAGATTTCTGTCAGAGTTGGTTTAGTATTGTTCAAGTATAGAAAACTCCAGGCTAATTGATTCTGAGGTTTCTTTTCTTCTGCCCAAGGGGTAAGATTTTTTTTAATTTGTTTTACTTTAATTTTTTTTTTTTCAAAAGGGCTGCTTTTCACATTCTGAAAAAATTATGCCCTCTGATATAGAACTCAGCTGACTTTGAGATGAATCCTGAGCTGTGTAATCGTCAAAGACAGGTACTTTGGAGACTGCTCACTTTCTTCATCCATCTAAAACCACTTACAGGACTTTCATACTTTTAATTGGCTCACAGTGAGTGGGTGGTTCTGATCTGAAGTAGTGCCCCATCATGTCACTTGGGGAAGGAAAAGAAGATAGGAGGGTGGGAGGTTAAGTCTTCCAAATGTTTCTGCTGATGTAGTAGAGCTAACTCTCTTTGGCACAGAAATGTACTTGGTTCCCTGCAAGAGCTGCCAGTGCTGTCCAGTGCAATTACTTTATTGCTGGTATGAAAACCAATTCTTTAAGGAAGTAATGCATGGCACAGGAGTTGTTTAGACATTCTGCAGGCCTGACCCAAGTTATAGGCCCTGCTGGAGTGTTAAGAACACGGGAGTTAAACAAGTAGTTATAAATCACAGTTAGTTCTGTGATACTTCATTTCTTTCATGGAATTGGCTCCAACCATGCAAAATTCGATATTCCAAACATTACAAACATCAAATAATTTTACACTGTAATTTCTTTTGGAAAAGTAAGTATTGAATAGTGCAGTATTTCAGTGTGGATAGACGCAGTTACTGGTGGCTAATAGGACTGTAATGAGCTATAAACCTAGTGTAGTATATCAGGCAGAGGAGGATGCTGATAGCTGCAAATCCCACATATTGTTGGGCATCCTCATAGACAGGTAGCCATTATGGCCCTATTTATAAACCCCCTGTATTCAACAATACAAAGTTGGCTCCTTGGAGACCCATGTTAGGGCTGATGTAAAGGTCAGCTCTGGGTGCCTGTTTCATAGTACTCACTCAGTAACATATCTGCCCAGTAAGGCTGCTGGCACAATTTTGATTACATTAAAGCTCAAGGACTGCCATGGAACAAAGTCAGCCTGTAACTTCATTTGCACACACACCATTGCCTCACTGTGTTCCCTCCACCATCTGCAGCTCAGGATGTGCCAGACACTTTTTAGTGCAGAAGTCTGAGTAAGGACAGAAGCACAATGTTTGGGAGAGGCTGTAGTGCAAGGATACAGGCAGTAAATAGGGGAAAGGGTGGCAGTGGGAGGTAGCAGGATAGACTTCACTGCACTGTAGCTGCCTGTGGCTGTAGGGTATTGATGCTTTGACAAGCATCCTTACAGTAGCACTGAGCATTCTGACATGCTAAATACTTGCGATTTGTGTTCCCTTTTGCTATCCTGAGCTACATTTGCTTGATGCATGTATTTACAGTGGATGTAACATCCAGAGAAATCTGTGTGCTGTAGGAATAGTATATGTTTAAATACAATTCTGTGAGCAATGTGTCAGATATACATAGTCCAATCCAAGTTTGTTAGTGTTGTGGGTTTAGTGGCATCATTAATATTTATTAACTAACCAAAACTGGATTCTGATACTCATTTTCTCCTAGAAATATTAGAAGCTGTTAGCAACTTAGCTCACGATAGCTTTTGGAAATTGCAGTATGACATCACTTTTCTTCATGTTTTTGTCAAATCAGACAGAATCCATCCACCCTCAGTTAAGTAGGAAAATTTATTGTCACGGATTATGAGCGCTACTTGTGCTAAAGCTTTTTCTTGTCATTGGCCTCAAAAACTATTCCAATTAATGCCTGTTTGCACTTGCCCTGAAGCTGCTGAGGGTGACAGGCCTCAATTTCTGTAGCTGCCATCTGACAGCCAGTGCCCATCACTAAAAATTTAACAGGTCATTCAATGCTAGTCAACAAAAGACCCATGAAACCTCATTTCACACTAATTACTACTTAGCATATGTACACAAATTGATTTAAAATATTCTCAGGGACTTCTTTATTCTATAATCTGGACTCACATGCCCATGTAGCCTGGAGACTGTTCTGAGAGCATCCCTCCTTAGCAGGTCCCATCCATTGCACAAACAGTGCCCCTGTGCTCTGCCATCAGACCAGGTCTGCCCTAGCGCTACTTACACTCTGTTTCCAAAGGAGCACTTTGGTTTTCTGGCCAAAAAAACCCGAGTCTGCAAAGCAGGTTTCTGGCCAAACTCCAGCTAGGCAACACATCTGGGGGCTGCTCTGTTCCTCCTGTTGCCATCCTCACCCATTCAAAAGATATGGCCCCCTCTTTCTTTACTGTTCAGCTTATTTTGGACACTGATGCTTTGTTAGATTTCACAACACTTCTTGCCACATTCCTGAATGAACTGTTAAGGTAGTTTGTTGAGCATCTCAGGTATTTTCTTTGCAGCAAGAGAACAGGCTTTTATTATTTGTTGCTAGTGGTTTACTTAAACGTTAAATGCCAATTTTGAGGCTTTAAACTTCCATCTAAACTATTCCTTCATTCTCTAGTTTTTACAGACAATTTGTAGAGAGGAACATTTTTGTAAGCAAATTTTCTTTATCAGTAGAAACAAACAAAAAAAAACCCATTCAAGATAAAACAACATCATGAAATCATGTCCTTTTAGACCAATAGCATAAATTTTAAAAATCTCTGAAAACCAGGACAACTGCAGGGTGCAAATAATGCTTTGAGCAATGC
>VZTT01020954.1:22673-35330 GCA_013400855.1 Buphagus erythrorhynchus
AAAAAAAAATACCAGATGGCCAAGTTATTCCAAGAAAGAGTATTAATTTAGATGCCTTGTTTTGGTGGCAACAGGATTATTGTTAAAATTAATGTAATAATGCCATTTTTAGCAAAAAAAAAAAACAACCTAATTGGATGCTCAGAAACAATTTTACTTGAAGTATTTTCTGTAAGATAATGTCAAGATATTCTTCCTACCTTGGAAGCATCATCTTGTTAAAACCTAAATCATTCCCACCAGCCTGTATTAGATCATATCTGATGGTCTCTAGTGACACTAAACAAAAATTGCATTAAAGAACCAGTGAACTGTAGATATTGCTATTAAAATGACACATCCCTCACAAACCCTGTCTTTGATGAGTGTTCTCCATCTCAGTGGGCAGAATACTTTTACTTGTCTGTGCCCCTGTTATTCATAACAGATTCATGCAGACTAGAAAAAAGTTCACTGCGACAAATGTAAAGAAGTTACTGTGGATCCAAAATACCAGCCAGGAGTTCCTCTGATGTATTTCCCTAGGCTGAAGTAAACCCAGACTCATTTCTGTCTGAAGCCCCTGTCCTGCAGTGGCAGAGTACCTTTAGATTAACGTCATGCAGCAGATCAAGTTTGATATACTTGAGTAATTACTAAATGACTGTAATAGTGCATAAAGGGAAGTATGTGTGAGAATCTTTGCAGAATCAGGACTCAGGAGAAATTTACCTTTCTAGATGATAAATTTGGTAGCTACCAGGTGCTAACTTAGAATTCAGAAATACTTGATTTTAAAGCACCAGTTTTTAATCCCAAGTTTTCCCTGTCCCAAATGGTTTCAACAATGGGAATTATTATTGACCCACTGTTCCCACTGCCAGTGATTGCTGATTTTGTATCACACTTCAATAACTAAGTTTACAGGCTTGGAAATAAAAGTCTAATTGAATTTTTATCCACTTTGGAGCAAACGAACCAGAACAAGCATGAATTACGGCAATCTGAAAAATTGAAAACTATATCAGCTACAACAGCTAAGCAAAAAGTCATTTATTCCAATAGTGTAACATCAGTTGAGAAAAAACATTTCTCTTCCAAAGTTTCTGTCTCTTGTTAATATAAGGTAGAAAAAGTCTTGTTGTAGTCTTCTGAATATTTAGGTGGGGTTTTTTTTTACTGCCATTATTTTGAATACTGTAGTACTGGCCTATCAAATGCACTTATACTAAATAAATCAGATCTTTTTAGTCTGTCTAAAGACAGCATATTAAGTAGTATAATTTCAAATTACTAACTTACATTTCATACCTAGAGAACACTACAATGGTAGGAAACCAGTAATTTTGGTAGAAAATCTGAAATGTCTAGGACAGCCTGACTTCCACATCTACAAATATGCCTTCTGAAATGTAGGTTGCTCTGAAGGTATTTCAGGTTCAAAGTCCTAGATGGAGAAACCCTGAATTTGGTCACATTTGGAAGTCTTGTCCATGAGATTCCTTTGCAGTCTCAGAACACTGCTGTCCAGTAGCTGCTCAGAAGGGAGTGTTCTTTTCACAAACACTGGTGTTGATGTAATAGGACAGAAGAAAGCACAGACTGAGCAGATTCCTTCTCATGACAGTGTGGACTTAAGATTTCAGAGAGACTCCACAGCTAACATTTCCTCAATTGCCAGATCTCAATTAATAGAGCCTTTAGGCCTCTGATAGACATCATACCCAAAAATAAAAGATGGCATAAAGGAAGAAGAAATTAAAGCAATTAACCTGACTAGATGCCTTGAAGAAGAAATGGAAATATCTCACTAATAACCAATTGTATTAAACAAAAAATATCAAGTGGAAATCTTTGAAAACTAACAAAAATAAGGAAAATTAATTTTTTTGTTTTTCTTTTCCTTTCCTTCCTGGTAGAAAGACAATAAAAGGATCTACATTTCATTTGTTTCCTCAACTTATTCGAGAAGCATTTAACATTCCCCCATCTCTACCCAGTTCTCTCAGCACCAGGTAAGAGCATTAAAAAAAACCCAAATTTATAGATGGTAGAAAATTTCCATCTTGAGATCTCAAATTCTTGCTTTTGTTTGGGATGTAGTAACTCTCAACTGTTAATCCTATACATTCTATGTCTTTCATGTCTCCTGTGGGTCAAGCCCATAAAATAAAACAGAATTGTCATGACTGGAGATCAGGCTCATATTTATGGCTGGCAAAGGTACATTGAATGTATTTGTCTTAGGAGCCTAAGGTTCACCTGTAGTACACATCCTTAATAATATTTTTTTTTCTCAAGACTTTCAGATATTCACCAGCCTGGTCAGGGATACTGTTCTGTGTATACAGCAGCATTAGTGAAAGTCAAAAGAACATATAGAGGTGATCTGTGAAGAGTATCTATCTGTACACTTCAAAAAATGAAGACAAATCTCCTACAGGGTTATTTTGTGTTACTTCCACCCACAACTATTTTTCAATAACTTGCATGCTAAATATAATTTCTGAGCATCTCAAATTGATGAGGCACATTTTCAATTTATATCAGAGCTCTGTTTTTGAAATATAGCATAAGCAAAAGATTACATAGTGAAGTAGCATGATATCTTGTTATGCATTATGCTGGTATTTACTTGACTACAGAGGAATAGCATGACAGAATTAAACATAGACAAAAAGACTATAATGCAATGAAAGACACATAAAGGATAAGAAAAACATAAGTAAAGCTTAGAATATCACTAGTTTGTCTGCTTTTTCCATATTTTTGATATTAAAACCTTTTTCCCAAGATGAGTGTGATGAGTTTACGCTGGCCAAATGCCAATGCACCCACGAAAATAATTTACTTGTTTTCCTCTGCTATAGTTAAGCAGAGGAGGGGGAAAGAAAACTCATGGGGTGAGATAAGGTTTAGGAGAAAACACTTAGAGGGCAAAACAGGCTTAAAACTTTAAAAGGTATAAAGAAAAAGAAAATTATTAACAGAATTAAAAGAGGATAAAGGGAATTGAAATAAACCTTTAGAACACCTTTCCCCCCCACCCCTTCTTTCCTTCCCACCAACAGCACAGGGAGACAAAACATGGGATCTTTAGTCAGCTTTTCACTTCTAAAAATCTTTCTTCAGGTCACTTAAGGAGCGGAGTCTCTTTTGCTATGCCATGGAGTCCTTCCCACAGGAGACAGTTCTCTGTGAACTTTTTCAACATGATTTTAATTTTCACAAATAGCAGTCTGCCTGAAATCTGCAACGTGAAGTCCCTCCCACGGCTTTCAGTCTTCCCACAACTGCTTTCTGTGGGCCATTTAGTTTATAGGGTGCAGTTTTTAGGATGAGCTGTTCTAGATTATAGTCTTTCTCTATCTCTGAAAGCAAGGATTCTGTCTCTCTGTTCAAGCCTCTCACCGGATCACAGCTTCTCAGCATCCACCTGTTCCAGCATGAGTGCCCTTTTCTCATGGACTGTGGGTAAATGCTGCACCCCCCCATGCACTTCATGAATTACAGGAACAGATTGTTGTCACACAGTCCTCACCACGGCTTGCAGAAGAATCTCAGCTCCTATGCTCGGAGCACTTCCTCCTCCCCCTCCCTCCTTTGCAGTGACCTCAGTGTCACCTTGTTGTTCTCCTCATGTGTCCCCACTTTTTCCTTTTCTCTGACTCAGGAGAGAATTGGTGTAGGTAGGTTAGTTTGTTCCCAAGTTCTATCAGTTGAAACAGTTTTTATAGAGCTCTGTAGCTCTGAAAGGCTCATCTTATCCAGGCTCCACAATCAGGGAATTGCTCACCATGCCTCTCTCTGTTGGTCACCTCATCTCTGCCGGCACTGCGCAAGCCACGCTGGCTGCCAGCTCCACTCCACTCCTTTTCATCATGTGGGACATCCAAGAAAGAAATCTTCTGCTGCTGTTTTTGTCTTTCTGTCTGCAGCATGGCTGGTTAAAAGCAGCTAAGCACATAAAGTCCATTGTGAGCCATGCCGAGATAACCACGGCACCACCCCAGCCACATGGCTGCTCATGGAGCAAGGATGGCCCCCAGCACCTTGGCCCAGCGCCCACAACAGGATGGAGTCCAGTGGCCCCCTCTGGGAAAGGGCCTCAGCCCCACCAGGAAGGGGGCCCAGCCAGGCCCCCCCACCTCTTTTTAGAGAGCAGGGAGCAAGAGAGCTTCGCACGGTTTTCTCTTTCTCACATATGTTATCATAGAGGCATTGCTAGCTTCTCCAATTGGCTTAGCAGTGTGCCAATTCCCAGAGCTAGCCAGCACTTGGTTTTGCCGGGCAGGGAGGAAGTCGCTAGCTGCTCCTCACAGAGAATCACTTCTATGGCTGACTTTTTCCCTCTTCACCACAAATCAATTAATGCAAAACCAGCACAACTAAACTTGCATAGTTTGGAATATAAAATCCGAAAGTTTACATCTCTACAAAAATGAAGAAATACTTCAGTGTACTTCTATCCCATGGAACATTTAAAGTATCTATTGTCAATGGTGTTTTCTCTAAGCATTGATAGTATTGCTTTTCACACATTAGCAGTGGACAGTACTCTCTTCTGGTGACATAGAGGTTTTTTTAAAAATATCCTCCACCTCTTGCAGAATTTGTAAACGTCATTTGCTTTAGGTATCATGAGCACTGTCGAGATGATTTATGAACCACTAGCCTATATTAGGACCGAAAGTGTAGAAACAGAAAAGAAATCCTGTGGAAGAGAGGTCACACAAAGGAAGATAGGAACAAAAGTTCTCTAAAAACCATGGGTGCTTGGAGAAATGAACAAGGGGTCTGAGAAAGCACTAGGAAAGCTGCCAAATTATTTTTTTGAAATTAACTCACCTTCTAGTGATTCAGTAGAAGTAATTATATCTAGTTACTTCACCTCCATTACTCTAGCTTAAAATGAAGTAGCTTTGTGGGGTGAAATTTTCTTGAATTGCTAAATAGCAGAGGATCTTGTACTTGGGTGCATTATTAAGCATCCACCTGAATGAAGAAGGAAAAAATGGATAAACAGATGGACAAAAATGTGTTATTTTACAAGTACAGATATACTTTTACAGGTATACTGTTATAATACTTCCAAAATAAAATAAAAAAAAAATCAAAAAAGAAAGGAAAAAGGAAAAGAAAATGTAGTTGTCTTGCAATTATGCAACATAGTTTGACAAGCCAAGAGAGTAAATGAAAGATTACTCTGGATATTATTTATTCTTTAGGGTCCTAAAACATGAATTCCAACATTGCACTACCTATGTCCAATTAACATATCCCAAATACTTAAATCTTTACTTCCAACTTCTTCAGGATATGCACTATTATGAGAATATTAAGTGAAAAATTATTTTCCTTTTTGTATTTAATCAGAAAATGTGATTTGTCTGATTTGTTTAATGAAGGTATATAAATCATTGAAGACTGTTCAGAAAAAAGCTATAGAACTCTTGCTAGCTTATGTGTGAGGAGGCAATTTAATTTTGATTTCTGTCTCAACACTGTTTGTCAGATGGGGGGAGGGGTTGCACATGTGCCACTTTCAGGAGTCACCTAGGAGAAGATGGGAGAAAGCCTTGTCTCTGGGGAGACTTTGCCTGGCAACCATTTCGTGTCTCACATGGGGCAGGCAGTCAGCAGGGGAACACCAAGGACACTGCACCCTCCAGAGAGGTTCTCCCATCAGATGGTGGGAGCTCTCCACAATGGACTGCAGTGGAAGGCTGGACTGGGCCCATGGTCTCCTGTCAGCAGGCAGGCTTTGGGAGCAGACAGGGGCTATAAAAGGAACTGAGTCACAAGCCCTTGGGGCTCTTTGCCCTGGCTCTAGCCTGCTTTTTGCCTTCTTTTTTGCCCTGGCCATATAGCCTGCTTTTTGGCTCTTTTGCCCTCATTTTTGCCCTTGCTGGCCCTTGCTTGCCCTGTCTCACTCATCCTCCCTCTCTCTGGGCACTCAGCTGGACACCGGCTGACCTCTGACCCTCCCGTCACCTCTCCTGCCTCCCTGTGTTCCTGCCCAACTCCCTGCCTGCTTTTTCCCCGTGTTCCTGCCTGTCTCTAACCCTGCCGTGCCGGTCCAGCCCGCACCGTGATCCCCCCGTGCCCTGTCCGGAGCTGTGCCCCGAGTGCCCGAGCATCCCTCGCCCGGCGCTTGTCTGATCAGCCCTGGGTCAGGAGCTGTGCCTGTGGGGCTGCGCTCCTCCGGAGCTGCCCAGGCTCCCTGGCAGGTGACACACCGCCCCGACACGGGGACATCAGCGGCACACCCCGACCTTCTGCTGCAACGCTGCTGCTTCTCCCTCTTCTCCCTCTGCTCCCACCCTTTTCCATTTTCCTTCCTCCTTTTCTGTCTTCTCCAGTTGTGGCAGATATGCAGTAAAAAACTTGTATATTTATCATTAATATTTTGCGAGGCATTCTTTAGAAATGAATTTTAAAATAGAGAGATTTTTTACAATAAATATTTGCTAAGATAGAATGCCAATTAAATTGAAAGTAAAGAATAGTACAGAAAAAGGCTGTAGTATGCTATATATACATCATGTATACATATATATGCTGTATATACATCAGTCCCCACCAGTAACCATGACACTACATACAGCCTTTATTTACTGGCATTCAATGATGAGATTGCACAAGTATTAGATGTTCCAAAATATTAATTTCAATTACACATAATTTTTGATTGTTGAACTAAATTTCATAGTCACTATTTAGTTGACATTAAAAAAACCAACCAAACAAACAAACGAACAAAACCCCAAAACTCCAAAACCAAAACACACAAACCTTAAAATTTTCTCTTAATAAAGAAGTTAAGATCAAATGCTATGCTTGCATTTTCCTAAAAAATTATCCTTTATGACATGAGCTTACAATGCTTGAACTACTGGGCAATTTTCTTCTCTGGAAACATTTGGACAAAAAAAGACACTTGACTGAAAAAAAGCCTCTTAGAAATTTACACACAAAGTTATTTTCATAACTGGGGAGGTGGGGATCTAATAGATTGAAAAATATGTGAAGTCTGCATTTTATTGGGTTGTAAGATGAGTTGTCCAGTTGGAAATTACAATGGAGTCTAACAGTTCTTTGATTTTATTCAGCTCTCTTTATACATCAGCCCTCAATGTACAAAAAATTGTATGGAGTCAGACAATATTGGAAATTCCATCTAAAGGAATTTTATCATAAATATAGGGAAACTTAGATTATATAATTAATTAATGCCATAGTATTTCTATAAAGCTGTGAGAATAAATGTTTAGGCAGCTATCTGTGAAATTTTATCTTTGGTATAGAGGATACAAGAACAAATCAATGTCAGTTCACAACACAAAATACTTAAATGTTTCATAATTTAAATTTTAGCTTCACTTGACAGATTATTCTTCAGTACTGTTATTCCCTTTGATGTACTTAGGTAAACTTTATCTCAAACTACACTAAATTTGATAGAAATATCTAGGCAAAGAAGCAGCCATAAGAGGAGGCAGTGTGCAAGAATAAATTACTGTCAAGGTCTAGGTTATGGGAGACTGTGACATTTAACTCTTCAAAACAGAGGTGACATGGTGGTCTGGAGCCACACACGGGAGCATGACATACAATTGGATTCACTGCAATATCCCTCCATTCCAAAATATTGCAACAACTACCATTTTAATCAGTCCACGCATACTGCATAAATGTATATTTAAAAATAGCGGCCTGATCAGTGAAGTAGGGATTTGGGCTGAAGGATTTTCCTTTTGGATTTTTTGTTTTTCCCTTTTAAATCAGGTCATAGAGCTTTCAATAGTTCAGCTATTTAAGGGCTACATTGCTATCAGTATTAGTGTCTTGTCCCCATATAGAGTACAGCACTGGCTAACACGCCTTGGTAAAACTTGGTTTTTGTGTGCACACACAAACAGACACACATACGTTCTCATTTTATAACTCCGAGCCAAATATCTAGGTTCTACCAGAGACCTTTAAAAACCAGCGCCAACAACTCTGAAGTCATTAATAGAAAAGTAGTATATTTAGCTGAATTGGCACCAGGAATGCTAGTGAAAAGGTTTGCAAATGTTGAGTGAAGAGCCGACAAGGCTTTTCTTAACCTCGGGGTGGCAGCATGATGGATGTCTTTGGGGGGGCCAGGGATGTTGTAGCCTTAACCTCCACAGTGGGTTTTGAACAACACCCTTTGATTTCCCTTGCTTTATAAGAAATAGGGTTTTTTTTTTTTAACATGCTGAAAAACACAAAACAAAACAATGCCTGGTAAGTGAAGATAGATGAAGGAATCACTCCAAAACTGCACTAGAGGTCTAAACTGACTAATTAGTGCAGACATGGACCTCATGATGGCCATTAGCTTCCTCAGAAAGAAGACAAGACAAGCCAATTATCTATCACACAGCCCTGTCTGACTTGATGCTTACCTGAGTCCTCAATCTAGATCACAGACCAGCAGTAATCCTGTAATGAAAAAGAACGCTAGAACATTGGTGTTTAGAAAGAGAAGGACCTTTGTGAGCTTGCTTTTCTTATTTCTAAAAAGGCATTGTTTTGATCTCTCACCGTTGCTGAGAAATACTTTAAAAGAGAAGACACATAATAAGCCAGTCTCTAAAATTGCCCCACTAATAAACAGCTTCCAATCTTAAAATTTTCTAATTTTCAATGGCATCTTGGCTGATTTATCAATATTAAATATAGCAACTTATTCACATAGGCTCATGTAAAGTGTCAGCCATACCACAGATGCCTTTTATCTTCTTCTTCAACTTTCCCAGTTCAACCTAATAATCTGGTCTCACAGGTCCTTAACATACTTCCAACTCCTCAGGATCCTAGTGGTGAGCTGGTGCCTGGTTCATTGTGCAGACTTTTTGATTAAAATGTTACTAATCATCTATCACTCTCACACTGCAAGGCAGCCTGTTCATCTTTTTACATGCATGCAGCAGTAACTATCACAATCTTCTTGCAGTAAAACCAAAGAAACCCACATAAGTGTCAGAAGAAGAAAATCTCTGTTCTGCTGATAATTTATATTAAAATTTATTTATTTCCTTGTCAAATGAAAAATGCAGCTAAATTCTGTTTTTTAATCAAAGTAGGTCATATCACTTTCCCAAGTATTTTGAAAAGTAATCAAAGATAATTCCTTTGAAAGGAAAAATAAAACTGCATTAGATTGACAAGTCTCACTTCCAGCTGATTCAAATTTCTTTATGTTCAATAAAAGAACAAGATTTTGGGCCAATCTAGAAGTCCAGCAACTTACAAAAAAAAGCTGCATCAGGATGAGTTGGCAACTGTTATCATACAATTTCTCTAAGAAAACTGCATATTCATACATTCCTGCATATGCCAGCAGTATTTTTCAAGACAAGAGCATAGGAACACTCCTTACTAATGTAAACAAGACAGAGTATGAGAGAAATCCCAAAGAATAAATAGCTGGGAGCTCTAGCAAATCATACAGTACTCTAGTTCTCAGATATTACTTTGCAAGTTTATTTGTATTGGATTGTCCTCGAAGGAGAAGATGCAGAAGAATTGGTAACTTCAATCTCTCTTTATTCTCCAAAGACAATAAATTCTTCATCCTTGGCTAGGTCTAAAAGAATTCCATTGCAGTAACTACAAAGCAATGTCTTACAGAAAGCCATTCCGGACACTAATGAAGAAGTGAGGGGGCTGATATAACCTCCAATATATTCAGCTTTACTGTGATGAAATATATTTTGTAATCAAAGCGTGAAATGGCTGTGTAAAGACTTTTATTTTACTTATTTATTTAGAGCCAGAAACACTCCTTCAGATATCATGTCTATCTCCACATTGCCCTAAGATTTTCCTTGAAAACCTGGACAGATAGTATGCATTCATATAAATTGTTAGGTACCCTAAACATTTTAATAGTTTGCTTTATTATCTCTTTATAATCTTCTTCTTCTTTTGTTAAAATATCAGCAACATTTTAAAATACACATACAAATGGTTCTACTATTTGTGTTTCAGCTCTTGTGAAGATCAGACTGTGAGAGTAGGTTTAGATTAGATATTAGGTAGAAATCCTTTACTGTGAGGATGGAGAGGCACTGGAAGAGGTTGCCCAGAGAAGGTGTAGATGCTTCCTCCTGGAAATATTTGAGGCCAGGCTGGATGGAGCTCTGAGCAACCGAGTCTAGTGAAAAGTGTCCCTGCCTATGGCATGGGAGGTGGAACTAGAAGATCTTTAATGCCTCTTCCAAACCAAACCATTCTACATTTCTATGTTTATATGTAGTACTTTTTTAAGGCCAGGTAGTGTTTGTACAAGTCTGCTGGAACCTGCATACTAGCTGGTTAGTTCTTCCCACAGCTGAGCAAGTGTACATACAGGGGTGACACATCTTCCTTTCCTTTCTCACTAGAACCATCCTGGTTAAAGTAAAGACCACAAAAATAACAAGTAATATTTTCTTTAGCTATAGGAAAAAAAAAAAAAAAAAAGAAAAACCCTTTGACAAGTGGGTAAAGAGAAAAAGAGTAGGTTTGGATTTTCTAGCATCTCTAGAGACACACATTCAGCAATTCTCTCTCCTTCTAAGGCAACACTCTCAAAAGTTTTCCTAAATTCCCTTAACAACAATTTCAAATAGTGTGCTTTCCAACAGACAACTTGTTGAAAATCCCACATTGTCATCCACCTAAATTCCTTAGCATTCCCTGGAAGCATCCTATAATCAGCATTGTTTATTAGCAGGACAAGTTATGTCATGAAAAAAAAAAAATTGTTTCCTCCTGTTGGCATGAGAAAGAGGGAATGAGAAAGAAGGGGCAAAATAAATGCTTTTAACTTCATGAGCATTGTAATGGACTAGTTTCAAAGGATGGGAATATAAACCTTTCAAATTTAACATGATAATTACTAATTGCTTACACTATCTACCATATTCAACGCCCTAATTTGTAAAGTTATTTATTTAATCACTTGAGAACTGCATAGCAACATATTTTTCAGAATGCCTATCTTTGGTACAGGCAAGGTTTGGCAGTACCAAACCCTATCTGTTCTCTTACGTTCAGCCAATGAAAGGAAAAAAATGATAAATAATGCAATGTTAAGAGATTGTTTTAAAAAAATCCTAATTATTTTGGTTTATTCTTTCTATCGATCAGCTTAAATTTTATTTGCCTATCTCTTCCTGAGGGATCAGATCCCTGCCTTTTCCTCTCAAAGTTTTTGTTTGGACTTTTACCTTTGGCTTACCTAAAGATGGACTGAAGTAAATCAGCAGATAGGATACTTAAGAAATACAAACATCTCTTTTTTTTTCATAGAGCAGCCTCCACAATAGAGTTTATTTCTTGAAACTGTACCTTTATATTAATAGAAGTGGTACTACTGAGGCTATTCGTCTGTTGGAGAAATATCAAGATTTTTTTTAAGGCCATGCAGTATAAAAAGAATCTGAACATTTAAAAAAAATTGAAGCAGGAAATACCATATGGTGTGAAATGGTTGTCAAGTTCTCTTTCAGTTAGTGCACTTAAAGTGACAACTAACTCTTTTATCGAGTGACAGAGAACAACGTTTTCCTCAGCTGAGAATTCCTTTCAGGCCAATAACAAGACAGAGGTCTGAAATGCAGATAATTCAACTTTTCCTCTTGGCTGAAAAGGCTCTGCTTTTATTTCACTCCAGTCATTAGTTCCAACAGCACATCTTTCTGGCTTGGTCAGATGTTGCTGTGGTTGCATGACCAAGAGTGTGGAGATCCACCACTGTGGACCAGTCAGTGCTGTCCTTTCTTTGGGCGTGAGGTGGCATGAGCTAATCTCAATATATGATGCATCAAAGAGAGGCAGTTCCATTATCCCTATTAAAACAAAATCATTCCTCTCCACATCGCACCTGTAGCTATTTGCAATACTATTGTACTCCACTCCTAGAATGAAAAATACCAACAAAACAAAATAAAATCCCCAACTAAGTTTTTAAAGCGGCCGCTATGCAAAACTTATTTTTATTCCTGTTTGCTCTTACTGACTGCCACATCAGACATAGTCATCTAGCTGTTGCACATTTTATTCCACTTATCATCATTCAGTGCTATTAAAGCACTATTATGTTGTTCCTCATTTTTTCCTGTTGAAATATGAAGATACCGCTCAATACAAGTTGGAAGGCTACATTTTGCTGTCAGGGGATAAATACTCATTCCACAGCATAGTATTTGTCTTATGTGAGACATGGATAAAACCATTATTGCAAGAGCTCCACGGCATGCCTCAGGCATACAAAATAGTATGTCTGAAAACTGCAGTGTTTGCGCCTGCTTCTGGATCTCTGGCTTTCCTTCTGATGAAACAGCCCCAATGTATTGCCTTTGTGGAAATGAGCAGCTTTAAGAAAAGAAGAAAATGCAATACTGTATGCACCTGAAAGGAAGAGGGGATGCATGATTACTTTTACAGATTTTTCCCAGGAAAATTTTGGTCAACTCTTATTTCAGCTCAACGCACTTTTCCATCTTTAGATAAAAGAGTGTAATATATGACTCAATCAGGAAATACCTATTGGGGTTTTCAGCAGATATGAACTTAATAAAAGCACATATTGCCAGGTTCATGCCGGGCAAAAAATAAATAAAACAAAACAAAACAAAACAAAACAAAACAAAACCACCA
>VZTT01020956.1:0-12384 GCA_013400855.1 Buphagus erythrorhynchus
GGCCATGCTGCTGGATTTGGGGCCCTGAGGGTTGTGTTGTATTTGCTGTGGCCCCTGACAAGTTTTTTTAATGGCTCCCTCCAGGTTATCCAGCTCTTGCCAACTGGAGAAATGAAGGATGAAGAGAAGCGTGCTGGCTGGGGTGACTCTGAGCGTGTGGGGTCTCTGTTCCCAAATCTGTGTCCCTGGGTAATCCTCTCCCTGAAATACACATCTGAAAGGTCTGGAGAGGAGGCATCTGCAGAATTCATACACTGAATTCTGTTCCTCCGGGTTTCCCCCACATTCACACACACACACAGATTTGGATCTCAGCCACCTCAGGCTGACATAAATCACTCCCCAGGCAGCACTCCCAGGTGATTTCCTGCCACTGCAGCCCCACTGCCAAGGGCACAGTGCAGACAAAGCCACAAAACCCACGGGAGAAAAGAATCCTCAACCTCCCCACACGTTCCCAGGGTCAAATCTGCTTTTTCACTGTTAAATTGCCACTTGTCGAGGGGGTTTTGTGTCTAAACTTTGTCTAGCCCAAGGTTTAAGTCATGCCCTGACACCTCACCTACATGATGAGCATTGTTTGTTATAGGATGGATCTAAACATCAAAGCTGCCTCTGTGGGTCTGGGTGGGATGAGGGAGAGCTCCCCACACCTGGAATGAAATGTTGGGATGTCCTAAATCCTGGGATAAACCCAGGGAGAGCTCTCCACATGTGGAATGAAATACTGGGATGTTGCCCCCCTAAATCCTAACAGAACAAAATGCATGTGAGCTCTCCACACCTGGAATGAAATGTTGGGATGTTGCCCCCTAAATCCTAACAGGACAAATCCAGGGAGAGCTCTCCAACCTGGAATGAAATGTTGGGATTTTGCCCCCCTAAATCCTAACAGGACAAACCCAGGGAGAGCTCTCCAACCTGGAAGGAAATGTTGGGATTTTGCCCCCCTAAATCCTAACAGGACAAACCCAGGGAGAACCTTCCAACCTGGAATGAAATGTTGGGATTTTGCCCCCTAAATCCTAACAGGACAGACCCAGGGAGAGCTCTCCAACCTGGAAGGAAATGTTGGGATGTTGCCCCCCTAAATCCTAACAGGACAGACCCAGGGAGAGCTCTCCAACCTGGAAGGAAATGTTGGGATGTTGCCCCCCGACAGCCTGACAGGACAGACCCCAGGTCTCCAGAGAAAGGAAAGCAGATGCCTTTCCCCCAGGTCACTCCTCACACAGTAACTCTGACACTGAACTGGATCCATGTCCTGGGTGAGGATCCTGCATCCATACCCTCACATTATCTGTATTTTGTGGGAACAGGCTGCAGTTTTTTTTCTGAGAGCAGTTTTTAGAGGGGTTTTGGGCCAAGGGCAGCCCCTGAAGCCTGAAGCAGAGCTGGTCACCCCTGGCTCTGGCTGGCAGGAGTGGCAGCTCAGCTCCCCAGGTGATTCACCTGCCCCACCTCAGCCTGGTCTGCAGGGGATGAATCACCCCACTGGAGCCTCTTTGTCTCCCCTGGTTTTGGGGGAAGCCACAGAGTGAGCAGCTCCAGCAGAGACCTACAGAATGCAGTGGGAGATAAGCCAGCCCCCCAGCTGCTGGAACTGCCATGGGATGCTCAGCAGGAGGAGGGGTGGACTCACTCCAAAGTCCCTTTGCAAAGCTGTAGGGTCAAGCATTTCAAATTTGCCCAGGAATTTCAGGAGCTCAGCTCAGAGCATTAAATGCAGCCAGGGCTGCTCTGTCCTTGGGGCCAGATCAGCCCCATGCCCACACCATCCACACACTCTCCTAGGAGTCTCCTGGGAATGGTCCCTGTGCAGTCCTATGTCCCTAAAAGTGCCAGGAATTTCATGACAAAAGGCCCCGGGGCAGAACAGTGCCAGGAACCATTTGAATCATTTAACAGCAGGAATGGTCTTGAGCTGGTGGCTCTGGGCATGGAGGTGACAGTGAGGAAATCAGCAGCAGGAGACAATCAGAACCCTCAAAAATTAAACTTTTAGGGTTGTGACTTCATGTCCTGATAGGAGCTACGGGCTCAGAACACTGCTAGGGACAGCCTTGCCAGGTTTACTGAGGAATACAAAACAATTGACTTGCTAGATGTAGCACGAGGTTTATTTATTGCAACTTTCGAAAGCACAAAAACATTGACAGATGAAAGGCACCAGAGAGCCAAAATCATACAGTCACTACTATCCCCTTTTACAATCTTGTTCGGATTTACAGAGTGTGCAAGCCCCAGTACAGTGTCACCAGCCATCCCTACATGCACGCTGGAGCCCGCAGCCACTCCACAATTCCAGAATTATCTGCTCAGCAAATCCCACTGGAAATTTAAACCCCAAGCCAAGGACGGAGACAGCACATACAGAACTACTGCTTGCTGCATGCATAACTGTACAAAATACCAGAGCTTTTTTACATTTCCTGGGAGGTTGACTGACAGTCTGGAGTTACATAAAGGAGGGGATACTGAAGGGAAGGAGCCAGAGCAGAGTTAGCTGAGGGTTGGGCTCCCAGCCCTGGAGTGATGCTACTGCACTGCACGTCCTGGCAGCTGCTGCCTCCCCACCCATGTTTTAAACACTGCAAGGAGGATTTCACTCCCACTGATCACAAATTAGTTCTGTGCTTGGCAAGAATTCAGTTTGTCTCCACTGCAGCTCCCAGGGGCTCTGCCAGGATGTGGGGAGGAGGGCTGGGTTGAGGATCCACCGTTCCCCAGGTGAACTGGGCAGGGAAAACTCTTCCTTTGGCAAATTGTGCCATGGGAACCTGGACCTGCACCACCAGACAGCTTGGACGGGTTTGTGGGGGGCTTTAGGAGGCTTTGGGGGAAATGCATGCAGTGAAATGTGGATTTGGATGGGTGAGGGCTGAGCCACTGCTGTTGAATTTTCCCTTTGGGTGGGAGGGTCTCGTACCTCTGGACACACACTGGGTGTGGGTTTTAGCACCATGGCAAAGAGCAGAGCTCAGAGCAGCACAGGCACTTCCTTCAGGGATTGCAATCGAGGATGCTATGGCACCACTCAGATAAAACCCTTGGAAAAATAGTGCATAAATCTCAGCGTGGTTATTGCACTGCTCAGGTAATTATCTGCCCCTGTGTCCCTAGAAATCTGTCTCTTGGATTTCTGCAAGAGAGTGATGGAAATGCTGAATAGAAATAAAGATTTATTGAATCAAAGCGACTCTACTGTGTATTTTAAGACATATTTATAAGCAGCAGCTGCAGCAGCGATTATGATAAATTTAATATTCAGAATTCATTTCATGACACAGAAATAAAATGAATAATCCATCAATATAAATTGACTTGAGATGAATATCAAATTGCAAAATCTTTAGAGCAATTCTGTTTGCTAATCTACATGAACATGATCTGGATTAAAGGGATCTGTTTGGTTCAGCATTAAGCAGGAGGGGTAAAGTCTGGCTTTAAAATGAGATACATAAAATTAGGCAGCTCACAGGAGGGTCTTAAAGGCTTCTGTGTCCGTGTGGGCAATGCCTTGGGGGAGCTCTGCCCCTGGGAAGCCACTGTGAAGTCTTAACTCTAAAACCAGGCATAAAATATCCTTAAATACCTGGAAAAGCAGGTGGGCAGCTATGGACCAAACGGACCAAACCACAGGGGTGTTTAACAAAACGTGTCTGACCCTCTGAGGCACTTTTATAAATGTCACTGCCTGCCTTTGTGCTTCTTCAGGGGCCTAAATACACTTGCAAATCTCCCTTTAATATTTTTAAATACTTTTAAGCATGCCTCTCCATGTTCATTAATGTGAGATGAGCAGATGCACAACCAGACAGAATCCCATTTCCCCACGGTAATCCTTTTTTTTCACTTCTAACATGCAAAATGTAGGGAATTATAACAGCGTTTAAAAAAAAAAAAAAAACACAAGTTGTAAAGCTGTTTGAAATATCAAGACAAATGCAAATGAAGTCTAATCCTTTGTGCTGGAGCGGTGGTGGTTCGTGGGGTGGTGGTGATTCCTACTTTTGGGGTTACAAGGCAAGTAGGAACTGGAGAACAGAAACCTGGCCTCGGAGCAGGCTCTCCTGCCTCCTGGGTTGGGGTTTCAGTGGGGTTTGGGTTCTTCACTCTAAGAGCTTCACTGAGAACAGGCGCTTCCCCAAGCGCCAGCGGGACGAGTAAACCCCAACCAACCTGAGCACGGCCACGCCCCGGCCCTCAGCCCCCTCTACCCACGCATCCAAATGGATCAGCAGAAAGAGATAGGATTGCATTACCTCGGTCATTCTGGGCTTCCTGGAGCTGGCGGGGACCAGCCTGCCCGCCTCAGGCCGCGGGGCGGTGGCCATGGTGTAGGTCTCCTTGCTCACCTTCTGCTTGGACCTCAGCAGGGCCAGGGCAGCCTTGGTGGACACCCCGGGCAGGTTGGGGTTGTAGAGGCTGATGCACCAGCTGGCGTACACCGAGGAGCGCCCATCCGCTTGCTGGGTGTGATTTGGCTTGATGTAGTTTAAATAGCACCAACTGACATTAGTGGTTGTGTGGAGACTGGGGAACTGCAGGACCTTCTTGGAGTCAGTGCCTTCCCGAGCCTTCCCCGCGCTGGCGGCGCCCTCGGGCACGGGGGCAGTGCTGGCAGGGGGTGGTGGAGGCTGCTCCACCGGTTCTTTGGAGTCTTCCTTCTTCACGGGCTGCAGAGGCTCCTGGCTGAGGAACTGTTTGCCAGCTGGCTGCTCGTACTCCTGCAGTGCCTCAAAGCTCGGGGAACCTGACCGGGACACTGCCTGCTGGGAACTGCTCGGGGTTTCCTTTGGCTCCGACTGCTCCACGGACACGCTGGGTGGTGTCCCAACCTCGACCCTGTCTTGGCTTTCTGCAAGGAAGTGAGATTTATCCTGCTTTTTCCCTTCATCTATTGCACTGGGTGGCTTCACCACTTCCAGCTTCTCTTCTGCTTCGGACACTTCCTCCTCCTTCACTCTCTTCTGCTGCTGGGTCTCCATTGTCAGCTCCAAACTGCCGGCTGGGGACAGCATCCTTTTGCTCCCCCCAACGGTGGAGGGACCCCCTTCCAGGCCGAGGACGCTGTCTGAGGGGCAGGTGAGGGGCATGTAGCCCTTTCTTTCCGGTAAGGGCAGGGGCACTCTCAGGTACGGGCTCTGGAAAAGGCTTCTCTGCTCCTCTGTGATCATCTGGGCCAGGTCAAAACCCAGCCCGTGGACGTCAGCGCTGCACACCAGGGCGCCCTTGGGCTGGCGGTCATCGAATCTGGGGAGGACGATGGTGGAGGAGCTGCACTGGGACTGCGTGACCAGGATCTGGGAGAGCGTGGTGTACATGGCGCTGCCGTAGGAGGGCATGTTGGTCTGGATGCGAACGGGGACAACCAGGGACACCATGGGCTCTGTCCGGGTGGGGACAACGAGCTGGGTCACGGTGACAGACAGCGCGGGACTCGCTGCGCAGGTCAGAGGGTGCAACCTGCTGTCCGAGTCATAGTCCGTGCACGGGGACAGGCTGGAGCTCCCTGCTGCCGAGAACAAACTGGATTTGATCTGTGGCAAATGTCCACCAGCATCACCTGGCAAGTGGAGGGCAAACTGAGACTGGAGAGGCAGGAAAAACGCTGAGGGGATCGGGGAGGAGCCAGGGTAGTGCACGGGCAGGAAGGAAGGGTGCCTGAAGGACACCTCAGCAGGGTGAGACATCAAGGGAGGAGCGATGTGCAGCGGGCCCGGGTGGATGAGCGTCTGCGGGAGGGGCAGCGGCGGGGTCTGGAATATGGAGGGAGGGATCTGAGGCATGGAGAACTGGGCAGAGAGGATGTCAGACATGGTGTGTGCAGCGAAGAGCTCTGCAGCCTGCCCCGGCTGGGGCAGGAGGTGCTGGTAGGGGAATATGGAAACCTGGGGGGCCATGAAGTGCTTCTCGTGCAGCGTCAGCTGTGGCACGGGGTGGTGGAACACCTGCAGAGCCTCCGTGTATGGCGGGCTGTAGGATGGCTCGGGGCTGTCCTTTGGCTGGCTCTTGTCACTCAGGTAGGTGCCGTGAGAGGGCAAAGGGGAGGACGAGGTCGGCTGATGGGGCAAACTCGTGGCAGGAGATTTACTTGAAGAAGGAGCTGGATCCTCTGTGTCCAGCCAGCCCGGAGGGGCTGGGTCTGGCTCGTGCTCGGGGTGCCTGGTGAGGGACGCCTGCCGCACCAGGAAGCATTTCCTCCTCTCCTGGGGGGCTGAGGAGGTGGAGGGGCCGGGGGTGGAGGCAGGAGTGGATGACAAGCTCCCGTAGTCGAAGGATTTGCTGCGAGTCTCTGACATCTGGGAAGGGTGGGACACGTTGGGTGTCTGCTCGGAAGCGGATCTCCGCATTTCCCTGGAATGGTGATGGTGGCTGGGGACCATCAGCATGTGGGAGCCAACACCAGGAGGTTTTGGGTGGGATTCAGAGGGCTGGCTACTTGACTCTGGCTTGGTGTGGTCATCCCGATCGAAGGAGATGGAGTGGCTGGAGCCGTGGGATAGGCTGCTCTCCTGACTGGGGCTCCGGGTGAGAGAGACAGACTCAAAGCTGGACTCGCCGGAGGACTGGGCCATTTCTGCCAGCCGGAGCCGCTTCTTCTTGGGTGGGAGTTTCTCTGCAGGGAGCTGGGAAAGAGTCTGGCTCCTCTGCGGCCACTGGAATTCCTCGGTTTTCTCTGGCTCCTTCAGAGGAGGTTCTGGCTCTGTTTCTGGTCTGTCCGGCTCTTCCGTGACCAGAATCTCAGGGACCTGGATGTTGGGCTGGCGGACCAGCCTGGGCTGCAGGGAGTGAGGGGGACGGCTGTGCTGGGGCGTGGGTGGAGATGGGAACTGGGACAGGGGCTTGTCCTCTTCCAAGCTGCTGGGCTGCTCGATGGAGTCTGACTTCTCAAAGGAGCTCGTGTGCTGGATGACAGAGATCTCCTTGGAGGTTGTTCTCCTCTCCTTGCCCTCCGCACTCGAAGCCAGTTTGGTGTTCCTGGAATGGAAGCTGGCACTGGCCTCGGAAGGTGCGGATTTTCCCGAGTCTGCTGGTGACTTCATGGATTCACGGGTCAGGTTTAAAGCCACATCAGACGAGGCCGGGTTTGCAAACTGAGTGCCTGGGCCGGTGCTGGAGGAGGGGGCGTCAGACAGTTCAAAAGCTGGAGGCTCCTCATCATCCCCAAGGCTCTTCTCCTTCCGCCTCTTCCGCAGCGGGGTGAGCTCCAAGGTGCTGCCCAGCTTGTAATGCATCATCTGGGGCCACACGTCGGGATCCGCCGCGCTCTTCTCCGGCTCTGAGGAGGTGTGGGACATGGCAGAGCGGGGCTTGGAGAGCTGCAGTTCTGAGCAGTAGTACTTCTTGTGGGCCTCGTAGTTGTCCCTTTTCTTATAGCGAGCGCCACACACGTTACACTCGTACATGAACCCTTTTGCCTTCGGGCCCTTGCGGGACTTTTTGGTAAGATCGCTTTCCTTGGTTTCAGGCTCCTCGGGAGGTTTGGGAACAGTTTCTTTGCTGGCAGAGCCGACCTCCTCCGAGACGTATTCCACTCCCAGGGGTAGCTCGATAGCTGGTTGGCGTTTTAGCATTCGAGGGTGGGAGGAAAACGCTTGGCTGCGGCTTAAGACTTCCGGCTCCATGATGTGATCATCGAATGAGTAGCTACCTCTAAAGGTGTGTGGGGAGCTTATAGTGCATGCAGCAGAAGGCATTGAGTGGCTTCTTAGGAGAGGCACTGTCTCTGTGGCACTGTGGGATTGCTGAAGTGACAACAATGATTGTTCGGGCTTCGTTTTTTCACTGTGGGACGCCAACACTTTCGCTGCATCCAGCTGGCTGCTGGAACCAGACTTGATATCGAACTGAAACGGTTCTCTGTACGCACCAGACTTCGGAGATTCAATGCTGCTACGCCTTGATAGAGAGCTTCTTCTGGGCTTCACACTGTCGATTTCACTGGTATCCACAACAGCTTCGTTAATGGTAATTAGCTTAGTGATGTGTTCGATCACCTGTGTTCTAGGCACAGACAAGGGGACCATGCTGGGCTTCTCATCACCAGACAGGTGTGGGAACCCCTGGGTCGTGTTTGCAGCCAGCGCCACCGTCCTTTGCCCAATCCTCCCGCACTTCCCGAAGATGATCTCAGCGTAAGATTTGGCGTTGGTGTTGGGAGGGCTGATCTGCTGCTCCGCGCTCTCGGATCTGGAGAAGTACCCGGACTCGGTGCTGCCTTTGCTGCCAGGGCTCAGGAACGCCTGCTCGTCGATCACCTTCTTGCGCTCGCTCAGGCGCAGCGCCAGCTTCTGCTTGATGGTGTGGGTGTCCTCGGACTTATGGCTCAGGGCGTGCTCCGACGACGGCTCCACAAACTGGGAGCTGTCCTCGAGGGACTGGGACATGCTGGAATGGGACAACGAGCAGCGGTCGTGGCTGGAGCCTTGGCTCCCCGCGCTCAGCAGGCTGCTGGAGAGCAGGGTGTGCTTCTGCCTGGGCGGCAGCTCCACGGCGTGGCCCGACATCGCTGCCGTCTCCTCCTCCGAGTCCGTGCTTTCCCCTTCTGTCGGCTCCTCGAAGTCCTCCCCTCCGATCCGCTCCATCTCCAGGCTCGATGGGTACATCTCTGCTCCGATCCCTGAGGCCAGCCCAGCTTTTATCCGGTGAGCATGAGACTTCCTGTGTTTGTACAGATTGCTCTTGGTCTTGAAGGAGAAGCCGCATGGAATGCAAGGGTAGGGCCTCTCCCCCGTGTGGGACCTGATATGTTTCTGGAGCACGCTGGGCTTCGCGCAGGGCCTGCTGCAGTACTGGCAGATGTACTTGCCCGGCTTCTGAGGCTTCTTCTCCTTCTTGTGCACCTCCTCAGCTTGCTTCAGGGACACCTGGGCAGGGCGGGGGATGAAGACCTTCTGCACGGCCGGCATGTCCTCGGCGGGAATGATGGGCGAGTGGGATGGGAGGAGCTGGCCGTGGTGGGCGTGCAGCCCGGGGGACGGGAAGGAGCCAGAGGGCCCTGGCCTGACTGGATCAACTAGCTGCCATGTGGGACCTTCCAGGACGTGCTCCGGCTTCCCCGGGGACATGAATGCTGGTGCCAGTGCGTGCTGCTGAAGCTGTGGGACATGGGTGGGGTGGTCAAAGGAGGAGGCCTTGGGTTGTTTCTGGTGGCCGGGCTTCTCCTGAGGCTCCTCTCGCGGAACGGGCAAAGAGCCGGGAAAGTGCTGCTGCGGGATGATGTCTCGGAGAGGGGTTCCTTGGGAAGGAGAAGAGCTGCCCTGGTACGTAGCTGGGGATGAAATACTGCCTTGGAAAGCCTCTCCTTTGGGAAGCCTCTTTCTTGGACTTTCCTCAGCCTTTTTTGTGCTCTTCGGGCTTTGTTCAGGATCCATGACCTTAAAAGGGTCTTTGAATGCTATTTCGGGAAGGTTTTGGCAGGCTTCATTTATGAATAATAAAGGTCTCCTCTGTAGATTCCCTGTTTTGCCTGCATTTGCTACGAAGCTGGAGCCGCCAGGAGAGGGTTGTTGATTTAAGATTTTACTAAAGTGTCACTAGTTGCTATTTGATTAAAAAAAAAAAAAAGTTTCAAGGTCAATAAAGTTCACATTGGTAACACATGACAAACTACTTCAAAGAGAGAAAACTTTCCAAAACTTTCAGTCCAAATATTTTCCTTGTAAACTTGGTTAAGGCTTTAAACCTTGCCATTTTATTTCAGTTGACAGTGGCAAGCCTTCAAAGTCAAGATGCAACCCACAATGTGTCTCTTGTTTGTTATGCAAACCTTTGAAAACTTGAGACTTTAGTGCTCATCTCAGAAAGATCCTTTTTTTTTTTCTTTTCTCTGTCTTCTGTGCAAGGAAAATAACACTGAACGGTGGATGTCCCCCTGTGTCTTCCTTCTGTTCCACTTTGGAGTTCAAAAGTCTTGGAAAAGTATTTCCCACATTTCTGCAATTACATCCAAAAGAAAAACAAACAGACAAAAAAAAAGACCTTTAGCTTTTGTGCGTAAGTAATTAACTGCTGCTCATTCTGGGGGGGTTAACAGTAAATATTTTGCACACAAATAATTCAGAGCAACTCACTGAATGTCTGCCATTCACAAGACATTACTTTTAATGGCAACCTAAACATAAATTGCACTCAGGCAAGCCTCAGGGACTCGGTTTAATGCTCACAAAACCTGGCTCTGAGGCAGCAACCAAAGACAGGAACTTGAAACAGAGACAATTTCGAAAAATGCATTAAAACACTTTCAAACTCGAGTTCCTCCTAATCTCCTGCAAACATTTAGGGGTTTAAAGTTTTTATAATTGTATTTCCCTTCCAAACGGACTGACTGCAAAGCTCTGCTCACACCTCTTACATCCCTGACAATAACAAGCACCTTGTCTGGCTAAGAGCTGCTCTTGAGCTGTGCTGATCTTCAGTGTCACCTACAACAGAGGCAGGGAAAGAGGAGCTCTTACTGAAGTGTTGCCTCTTTAATTTCCTGCCTTTGGTCACCAAACAAAGGTGCAAATCCAATTCTGTGGCACATGTTTGGGGTGTCATCGTGGGCTGTTCCTAAAGGGAAACCCCCTTGAAATAAATATGGCTGGGACCTCTGAAACCGTTTTAACCACCCTGGTCAGAAAACACAGCTCATGATGGGACACTCCAGGAGGGAATTGCACTGGGATTGCACTGACTGTGCTGGAACCTGCCAGTGTCTCCAGGAGATGGAGTGGAAGATGGGTGGGATGCTCTGAAGGAAAAGGGTGGTGCTTTTTAAATGAAGTGAATTGATAAGGGTGATTTATAATGACAAATGAATTCTTGTCCTTCTTTCTGAAGGCACTGCCTGCCCTGAGGTGCAGTGCCTTGCTAGGACAGGATTACACTGGATTAATTAGAGGAAATTGCTCCAAGCCCTGTGTTCCCTGGGGATGGGGCTGAAGTGCAAGTCCAGCAGAGCAGGAAGGAGCAGGGGACTCAGATTTGAGCTCAGTGATGGCCCAAATTCCTCCTGAAGGGTGAAGAGCCAGCAGGAGAAACCACAAAGTCCTCCAGGAATTCCTCACTCCCCATTCACTCCCACAATCCTGTGGACTCAGTGAGAAAAGGGACATGGAATTAAAGAGGATTTAGCTGAACTTAGCTGAGTCCAATGAGACTGGGACACTCTGGGACATCATGACCAGCCAGACTTCACAGCCCCTCTGAAAACTGTCACCTCAGATGGCCAAATGCAGGGTGCAAGTCCTGGGACACAACTCTGTCATGGAGAGAGGCAGGACCCGATGGGGACAGTGGATCCCCCAGGAGGGGCTCAGTTTGGGGACATGGTTCCCCTGAAATGCCATTTTTTACTGACTGGATAAATGGCTTCTCTCACTGCCCACCTGTGACACCACATCTCAGGGAGATGACACAAAATCAGTCCTAACCTTGAACTTCACCTTCCTTTTCCTCAAATCCAGGTCCTGCTCCCTTCCAGCACCAGTTTCAAACTTCCCAGGAGCTGCAGAGCACCTGCTCTTGCCCTGACTTGCTGAGGAAGTCAGGCTCATGGCTGTGAGAAGGATTTAATTACATTTTGAAACCCCTTTTCAGAGAGCCCTCAATGCTGACTAACCCTGGCTGTGGTCTGGGCTAGACTTTGAGCCCAGCATTTATTCAAGATCAAAGACACTCGTGGAGCTGATTTATCACCTTGATTTCTGCACAGACTGCTGGGGTTTGCCCCACTCGTGACACACAGAGCTTTTTAACTTGGGAGAGCTGGATTTAAGCAGGGACAGAGAACATTAACTGGGCAGAAGTGGATTTAAGCAGGGATTTTTTCAGCAAGACTAGAGTGAGCTGCCATAAGCTCAAATATTCACAGTTAAGAATTCCCAACTCAACCTGAACAACATTATAATACTGAATTTTCTCCTACAGGCCACATATCAATTCCTAAGTGTGTAATAATTAGGCATGCAAAGAAAATTCTTGAGTAAATTCAATATCACCCCTAATGTTCAGACCATCCTCATTCTCCTCTGATGAACACACGGGCCCCAGCTGATTTTTATTTTTTAGGAATTCTGTGCAAAAGTGAACAGTTCAAGAACAGGCCAGCAAACAAACACACCTGGCTGCCTACAGCAGCGAGCTGGGCCATTCTGGGCCATTCTGGGCCAGTTCAGGCTACTCTGGACATCTTTATTCCATTACTGGGAATGAGGCTCTTGGAATGCCAGTGGCAAAGGAGAATTCTCCTGGCTGGATGCAGTTCATCCAGGCTGAGACTTCTCCAAGAAAAATGTAACAGTGCCACAAAAAATGGGAGAAAAAAAATGAAGCCCAGGAGGGTTTCTCCACTAAGGATGAAGAGGGAAGGAAGAAAAAAAGGGAAAATTCATC